>JANHGN010018846.1:0-24104 GCA_024605025.1 Megaceryle maxima | reverse complement strand
AACCCCCAAAAAAACAAACAAAAACCCCCAAACAAACAAACAAAAAAACCCAAAACCCCAAACCAAACAACAACAACAGAAGAAATTAAAACAGACTGAATAAAGAAAGTTTCCTGTATACTTCTGTTACCACAGGAATATGAAGCACTTTCCAATAGAATAAATGATTACATCACTTTGCTGCAGGTGCTTCTTCCCAGAACATAGATTTTTCTATTTGCACTAATTGGCACTCCTTCCTTCATGGAGTTTTAATGAATCATTATAATGATTGTAATCACTGCTTCTTTTGAAGACGTAGACATTTTCTGGATTTGAATATACTGATTCTTAAAAAAACACCTGAAATGAAATGTTCCATGATGAAGAAAAGATTTGGAGACATATTATGGGCACATTTATATTAACACACAAAATTAAACAGAATATTACGATACTGTTGAAAAGTATACTTTGAATATCTTCATGTTTCCTTAACCTCAACAGGATCCATTTGTCTTCTGATTCCAATGTGTGTTTTTGTCCTGAGTCACTTTAGGTAATAATTCTACTTAAAACTGGACAAACTTTTTGAATCTATTAAATTTATTTTTATTTTTGTAGAGTTTGTTTTTGTCATTGTTGATTTAACTGTTTCCAACTCTACATGCTATACCAGGTATTTATGACTCATACGTACACTACATTGACTTACGATTTACTTGGAAATCATGTGTTTCAGAAAAAGATTCTTAAAAAGTGCTATATACATCAGAGAGTTAAAGGACAGGGAACCACCACAATTCCTTATAAGTGTAGGTAGCAGTGCAAATCTTCTTTCTGATCTTTACTGATTCACCTGCACTGTAAGATATAATTAATGGTTCAATTAATTTTATGGATACCTTACTACAAACTTAAATATGTGTTGGATCTGGCACATGATAGCTTGCAAGTGTCATTTCCATCGATAGTCTTTTCAGAATATTTTTGAAATTGAGATTTTTGTGCTTTTTATTCTAGTTAGCCATGGTCACAGTTTTGTCAGCTGTGTTTCTTAATAGTTAAATAAAATACCAACTCAGTTTATATATTTACATTTTTCCTTAAATTTGAAATTAGATATTTAGCTTTCATAATTATTAATTGTATGAACTGTTTATTAGAGCATGAATAATTAAGCATAGTAGAAAAGCATCCTGAACTGAGATAAACTGAGCAACCTGAAAATGTTTCATTAGTTTGTATCAGCTATTATGATTTACATATTCTGGATTAAGTCTTCAGTTGTGTTTCATTTATTGATAAGATTGGGAGGGTCAGAACCCCATTTTTGCTCTATGACCAGCATTCAGGACATTTATTTATTTATATCCTCCTTTTTGTATGTGAAATAATTTTGAAACCATCTGCTGAAATTTAACCCTTAATAACGCCTCCATGAGCCTAAGAGTTATTGTGATTCAAGCATAACTAAGAAATAAGGCACAATTTCTAAGAGATTTTGAAAGTTGATAAAGGAAAAGCTGTTTGTCTATTTTCTAGTTGTTTTACTGATCTTGTTTTTATTTTTAGGGATTTTTTGATATTTCTTCTCTCATTCATGATTGTCAACAAAGTAGTATGGTAAAATTATTTGCATCTTTTGGGTTTTTTTCATGTCTTGATTCTTTTTTCTCTATTCCCACAATCTTCTCCTAGATAAACAACCCACCTGTAATTACTGTTTCTCTTTTGGGTTTGGTTTTGCTGTATCTATAACCCAAAATTCTGATACCAGTGGGATTACTGAGATGCTGCTTGCTTTGGGAGATTCCTCTTCCCAAAAGGACCCCAGTGCTTCCCTAAAGCTCACTGTCTCTTGTATACCTTCTCCTGGACCATCTGTGTGATCCAGTTGTCTCTCATGGGATTATCTGTAAATTTTTTCAGCTTCCTCCTGTTATTTGTCATTGCTAGCAGTTTCCCTTGCCATGTCTGTCAGTTGTCCACATACTGTTCAGTTAGCTTAAACTTAGATCAGAACTTCAGCAGCCGCCTAATAATTTGTTTGTAGACCAAATAGTGCCATCACATTGATCATACCTTTAGAAGTAAAATTCCAAAAGGAAGTTGGTCTGTCTAATGGTCAGGATCTACGCTGTGTAAACTATTTTGGTTTAGAAGAAACATCTTCATCTGGTAGGTATATCTACAGCTCTTCATTTAACGTCTCTGCTACCTAATGTCACACCTTTAATAGGACCAGTATAAAACCACCCTTACCTGAAACACAAGCACATATTATTACCCAAAACTAATTTCCTAGTTGAAGAAGAATTATGTTAAGGGTTAACAATAACCCAGAGGGAGAGAAATACAAAATTGTACCTGTAGTGAGCTTAAATGTAAGGGAATCAAGAGAAAAAAAAAAAAAATCTCAGGGAAGAGTAGATGAGCCTTTGAAGGGCTAACAGACCCTGTGAAGGTCTGGGAGAAGATGAGTAGAATATTATTTGGACTCTTCCCCAAGACCATTACAATAATTTACTCACTTTTCTCCTTTGTAAGTGTGCAGATGAACTTTTATCACATAACCTAAAATAATTCTGCTATGTAATCAGTGCAAACATAAGGATCATGAGTGTCATATCTGCTAGTCTGTCATGGAGATCTCCAATGGTATACAGCACCTAGAAAGTCAATAGAGATCAATATTCATGATTGATGGTGGGATTTAGATGTTTCGAGTGCCTACATGTGAATTAGATATCAATGACATCTCCAGCCAATGGATCACATGAGTAGAGCAATATAGTCAATGAATTGCTTTGATTGTTTTAGATATACTGTAAACTGAAAGGCTTTCAAGAGTCAGTTGTATGTAGTGATTTAATTTGCATTTACTGTGATGGGATATCTTGTTTCAGGGGCAGCACTAGTGCTTTTTAGATGATGGATATTGCAACACAAGAGAAAAAGAAGATCTGTGTGTTTGAGTTTCTATATACCTGTGAGTGTACACCCATGTGGAATGAAGGTTTAAGATAAAAATATCATACAAAAAGTATAGTTATATTGTATACATACATCATTGACGGGCTTTATAGGCATGGTAAAGAAGGACTCCATTGTCCTGCAAGTAATAGTTGCTCTTGCATATCTGAAAAGTAAACACAAATACTTGAACATCTGGGTCTAGATGTCAACAGTCTAAAGCTGAATACCATCTTTGGTCTGATGTCATTACTTAAGCCTCTTATCACATTACTAATACAATTAATTCTTTGCAAAGTTGGTTTTTGCCACCCTGAAATACATGGGATGAACTAACTTTGTTCATTTTCCCATACATACAGTAATCTAAACTACTTACTGAGTCAAGATTCAGATGACTAAACTTAGGAAGTATTATTTCCATGTTTTTATATTTGGTACATATAAAACAATATATTAAGAGAAAGCTGGGCTAGATAAGGCACACTGAGTCATAGTTTCCCTGTTAATCTTGAACACAAACTTTAAAAATTTTTATTACTTATTTTATAAGATGTTTGATACATAAAATAAGCCAACTTGTTCTTAAAAATTAGTTTATCAGATTATTAATATGGATAAGCAGATAGCTATTGTAACATAATAGAGAGTTTCTTGTATTATTATTTATAGCACACTAAATTCTACAGCTGCAGAAGTGCAGGTATTTCATAGGCTGTCTTCATGATTTTTTTTTTAAATACTTCATTTTTTCTTATTCTTTATTCATCCTATTTTTGGGGGAAAAAAAAAATAGCCCCTTCACTTCAGGTTTTCTCTTTTGGTGGAAACTTACTGATAATGCAGTAAAATGTACCTGTAGCTTTGAATGTGTTTAAGGAAATTATAAACAAAACAAACAAACTAAAAAAAAATAGAGGGATCAGAGTACCTGATTTGAGTTATTTCACTGCTATATGACATCAGCTATGAAAAATTTAAATAATGTTCTACTTCCATTCTAAAGCATGATTGTTTCATTTGGAATTTTACACTCATAAAAATAGTCATTTGCCTTTAATGAAAATTCTTTCTCTTTAAACTCAAGAGAACATATTCATAATAAATAGTCTCAATGAAATATTAATAGACAAATTACATATTATTTAGTTTAATTTACGTATGTATTACACAACTAAAGCAAGTTCCATAAAAAATGGTTCTACTTATATTTGTAGTGCAGTAAGATTTGTTAAGCTGCTAAGAAAAAACCCCAAAATTTTCCATTCAAGCAGGTGGAATAAAACAGTTGCAAATGTCTCATTGAAACTAACAAATCAAAAATTTTTTTTTTGCTAGATTCAAACACAGTCCAGCCTTTGGAGAAGGAGAAAGTGAATCTGCATATACAGTCTTGGCTTTAATCTACCCTGCAGCTCGTTATCTCCAGAAGGAAAAAGACAAAAGGGCAGACTGGATATACACAGCATATGCTGCTGCTGGCAAATTTATGTCTCTGCTAATAAAAGGGGTTAAATATAACGATATTCTGGAAAATACTGTGTATACAGGCTTCATTGTTATTTTAACAAAATTAATTCAAGCACATTATTTTACTGGAATGACATTAATGCTGAAAACTGTTCCCTTCACTACACATATATAAAGACAGCAAAACATCACACACTGGGCTTGAATGCCCCATCTTAAGCCCTGGAGGAAGAAGAACATGATTACATCTGTGAACATGTAAACATAATTACTGTATCTCCACAGATGCACCATTAAAAGTGTGCTAATATTTAAAAATATTGTAACCCAGTCTTATTCGAAGTGAGCAAGAAAGTGACTATGACAGAGTAGATCAGTGTAAGAATTCTTAAATATCACCCAAGTAGGAAAGTTTTGGAATTCATACTTGTGTGATGAGAATGCAGAACACTTTGTACCAACTACAGGAAAACATGAAATAGGTGATTCAGGAATAAATTCTGATTATTTGAGAAATGAGATCTAGAGATATCAAGAAAAACTGTTGGGGAAAAAAGGATTAAATAGAAGAGCAAAAAGGTCTAGCAACCTGATATTTGTGACAGAGTTTCCAACGAGCTAGATGGACAGCAGGAGAAATAAGAATAAAGTAAAACACTGGAAAACAAAACAAAAAGAAAGAAAAAATAATAAAGGAAAGCCAAAGGCACTAGTTGATTTCAGGGTTAAAACAAATTTAAAAAAAAAGGTCCATCAGTAGAGAAGATAACACCTTGTCTGTGGTAGTTTGTTATTGAATTAATAGTAGTATCAAGCTTTATATTCTGGGTGAAAAATGAACATTATCTATGTGGCACCACAAGAATGTACAGGGTTTTAAATAGAAACCATGAACTACAGTTGTTACACTAAAAATATAGGATACAGAAAGTAAATTCAACATTCATTGTTTCTGAGGGAAAAAAAAAAAAAAACAAACAAACCTTCACATCACATTTACAGGGGTAATTCTGAAGAGAGCAGGCATCTGGAAGCAGAAATCATATAAGTTATTGGTAGGTGTTCCAGGTCATGAAGTATGAGTCCTGCAGATCACTGGGAATGGAAGGATGTACTTAGTGATTTCTTTATCACCATTAACACTTTAATGTCAAGAGTCAGAAGAAGTAACAGCCAGAGTTCTGAAAAGGCAAGAGCAAAGTAGCATCTCAGACCCATTACCAAGCAATCGAAGAGCTATTAATTCAGCTGTCTTAGCCTTCTACAATTATTAAGTATTTAACTGTACTAAGGATGTTTCTGCATGTATCCAAAAGTAATGATAACCATGTTGATTTCAGGCTGTAAGAGATATTCAGATCTTAATATCTGTAGCAAGCCAGTTCCAAACTTACATTCATTACTCAAAGGATTTTCCCTGTAGAAGAGAGAATGATGGCCATATTATAGCCTGTAGTAATTAAGCTATGTGTTAGCATTTAGGAAGAGCTTGTGAATTTTTTTTTTTTTTCAAATCTTCTTTCACTGCTTGCATTTATTATAAGAAACTGTAACAGGACAGGATGAGTTCATCTGGAATCCATATTAATTTGATAACAAATTCCAATGAAAATATTTTCAAATTATTAGCTAGTATCAACATAAATTTTTCATTCTATCAGTTTTATCAGCAATGCAGGCACAAAAAAAAAACAAAAACAAACCAACAACTGGATAATGGTCTTTATTATGGATGACTCCTGGGTTTTAGATTATTTTTAGGATGATTATTTTTTCTTGAAGGATGAGTAGCTCCATAACTCTTTTCTGGATGTTTTGTTAGGTACTACTGAATCAAGTTTTACACCACTTTTTATATGTTATAGAAAATACAAATGAGGTCCATAAATGGTAGTACAAACTACTTTCTTCTAAATACCAGGACAGGAATATTAAGGAGAAACATCTGGCTGAAGCTCATTTTTCAATAGCACATACAATTCTCTTCTTTCAGTTTATTCACAATCAGTTGGTTAAATCTTTCAGAACAAATTAAATATTAATTACAATAAATTGAAACCTTTGATAATTTTTCCATTAAACTCATTAAGTCTTAGTGAACACATTGCACAAGCATATGCAATAAACCAATGTTCTTAATTTTATTATACTATAAAACACAATGACTAGGACAAACATCTCAGTTCAGATTTATTTTGTTTCTTTGTTTTCCTTTTCAACAACTGACCTTAAATAGCCTTTGGTAATTATGACAATAAAATTCACTAAAAGTTATTTTCAAAATATTTTGCAATAACAAGCCAATAATAGTGTCATATTATAGCTGTTAGCACTGAACTTTTTATTTCACTGCTGCAGGTCCAGTGAGTAACATCTTTTGTTTTATAACCCTAAACTAATCTAATGCTAGCCATAAAGTTATTGTGCTTCTTTTAGGAGGATTTGCAGTCAGATTCCAGGTGTTTCCAGGTCTATGCTTTTCTTCCTCTTACACGCTACTGAAAACCCCTCAGTATTATATAAGAGCCATGCAAGCCAAAAGAGGGTCAGAGTCAAACAAAAAAGCCATGTCCTCATCTAAATCCTGATTTATTTAATAGATTCCAAAATGTCAGGAGCAAGTTAGAGGACTACAGTGACATCTGCAAGGGACAAGACTTTCTAGCCTTTATGAATCCAGTTCAAGTTACTACAAATCTCAAGGTCTTTGCTATTCTTTGCTCATAAAATTGTAGTTTTACTTTGAAAAGAACCATTGCACATAATTTGTTCAAATACTCTGTTCAAAGCAAGGCCAATTGTCATGATTTAACCCCAGGCAGAAGCTAAGAACAACACAGCTGTTTACTGACTCCTCAGCCCCATCAGGATGGCAGAGAGAATCGTGGTGGGGGGAAGTAAATTTGTGGGCTAAGGTAAAGACTGTTTAATAAGTCAGAAAATGAATAAAATAATCACAAAATCACAGAATGGTAGGGGTTGGAAGGGACCTCTGGAGATCATCTAGTTCAACCTCCCTGCTAAAGCAGTTCACCTAGAGCAGGTTACACAGGAACATGTCTAGGTCAGTTTTGAAAGTCTCAAGAGGAGACTTCACAATCTCCTTAGGCAGTCAGTTCCAGTGAGTGCTCTGCCACCCTCACATTAATAATAATGATATTAATGATATTAATAATAATAATAATAACAATAATAAAATAATTAGAACATACAAAACAAGTGATGCATAATAAAATTGCTCATCACATGCTGACCAATGGCCAGACAGTTCCAGAGCATTGTCCCCCAGCCAGCTTTCCCCTTTGGTCCAATTATGCTTTTGGCTAGTTTGAGTCAGTTGTCCTGGATGTGTGCCCTCCACGCTTATTGTGCCCCTTCAACCTTCTCACTGGCAGGGCATGAGAACTTGAAAAATTCTTGACTTAGTATAAACACTAGTTAACAACAACTGAAAACATCAGCATGTTATCAACATTATTCTCATATTAAATCCAAAACACAGAGCTCTACTAGCTACTAGGAGGAAAATTAACTATCCCAACTGAAACCAGGACACAAATATAAAAGTTACATTAGGTTGCTCAGTGCTTTGTGTAGTCAAATACTCCAGACACATCCTCATAAGTGTTGAGTAGAGAAGAGTTTCTACTGCCCTCAGTCCACAAGATATATTCCTGTTGATCTAGATCACTGAGCAGTTAAACTTTATTTCCAGGAAGAATGTTGACTGATGGTCAATTGGTATACTGGGACTCCCATGTCCCATCCTATTTTTGCATGGCTGCTATCCAGCCCATGAGTCCACAGACTGTTCATACATGAGGTTTTACATGCACATACAGAATTCTGTATTTTGTTTTTGTTGAGTTTGAACAGGATCCTGCAGGTTCAGCACTCCATTTTGCTGACATCCCTATGAATGGAAGCCCTATCCTCCAGAATATCAGCAACACTCCCCTTGCCTCACTGTAGTGCCACCCACAAACTTTCTAAGGATGCAGTTCATCTCATTGATGAGCTTATTGGTAAGGACATTAAACAGTTCTTGCTCCATTATTAACTTCTGAGAATAAGTCTGGTAAACAGTTTCCTGGACTATTTGCATCCCTGTTACCCTTTTAGCAGGTGTCAAAGTGGTAGAGTCCCTCATGAGAACCATCATTTTCAGCTGGAGGGTTTCTTCCAGTTGTTTAAACAAAACTTGTCTGCCTTCACTTTTTTACTGAGCTATCTGTATCCACTCTGATCCCAACCCACAAGCTCTCAGTCAGATCTATTTCCCAAAAGAATGCTTACCTGTGAGCTGCTCCTTTGAGTACAGTAGAATTTATCCTGTCTTTCATAAAGAGTTTAGTGAGAGTTTATAGCCTTTCATCACCTCATTCCAGAAGGACAAGCATTTGTCCCACTATGTTGCTGCAATTCCTAAGACATCATAGTTCTGTAGCTGAACACAGATGGTTACCTCAAGTTCCACTCTTATTTCTCCACTCTTTTTCCTTTTTCAGACACTTCAGACAGGCCCTCAATTATCCCACTTTCTTGAAAGGAATGAGAAGGCTTCCCCATTGTCCCCTGGGTGATTCCACATTAAGTACAACCTTTGGTATCTACTCCCTGTCAAAATAAGCTTCTAGAGCCCAGCCTTGAAGAAATCAGATAAAAAAGTACAATCAGAAGACCATACAGTAGAGCCGTTTTTCCCATCCTTGGCGGAGAAGGAAAAAGTACTCATGGTAAGCAAATAGAGAATACAAGCTTTCTTCAATATTTGGGTTTTTTGCATTGTTACCCCGTAATGATAAAATACATCAAACATTTGCTGATGTCTTTCACAGATTTTAAAACATGTAGTATTTCTGGATAGGGTAAGAAATATATCTAATAATTATTTACTTGTTATAAAAAATAATCTACAAATCTTGACCTACACTTAAAAATCTACTGCTCTCAGAATTTTTAATGTTTTGTTGGTTTTTTTTCCATGTTTCTTTCCTTGCATCTGAAGTACCTACTTCAGAGATCACAGTTCTAAATTTTAATTAGGAACATCCAAGGGATTTTCAATTCCATCCTTGCTTGCAGATCAACTAATTGCCATCCATGTCTTTAGGAAATCAAAGTATGAAACACTATCCTGAAAACTGTAATAAATAAGCAATACTTCCTTCTAACTATATGAACTATCCTTCAAACATAGATACTTAAAAAAATAATTTTAGAGTGCAGGTAAGTCTAAGCTACCTAAAAAGTTAACAGGAAAACACACATTCATAGGAACAATAAGAACAGTGACAAATGCTGAATTACACGCTTAACTTAAGGTTCTTAAAGGTAGGTTTAATGTAGCTAGAACTCCATATTAGACAATTAGAAAATCCTAAGTTTGTTTTTATAATAGCAGCTTTTAACAAAAAAGTGAACAAGACAGCTAAAAGCATCAGCACATTGTGAGGGAAAAACCTTACATATGTAGTTAAAAAGCAGACTCACATGAAAAATAGCTTAGAAACACAAATCTTCACATAATAGAAAATATTATCTGGACAAGTTTTCTATGCAGAATGAAGATCATTTCTACTGTTGAGGTGTAGTGAGGTGTTATAACAAAAGTAAATTGCATTTCACTCTTATTTTAAGACATCTTAAGGTGTCTTCAATAAGGCTAAATGATATCACTAAAGTGCTAATATTTACAGAAAAGTATAAAGAAATCAGTCTCAAAGGGTAGTGTTATGATATAGTTATTTGTAGTGAGTAATTTTGCTATCATTAGCTAGATATTTCTTCAGGTCATTGCTATATTATTCCAGTTTTATGCCAGTAAATCCAAGCTAAACTACTAGTATAAATCTAAAGTTGCAGTAAATTTTGAATCAAGGATAGAATTCATATATTTATGTAGGCTTTCTCATTTCCATGCAAGTGTACCTGCTCTATATGAAGTTTATTGGGAGTAAAAGAAGTACAAATTATATGTTAAATTTCTATCTGATAGATTATATTTTTCAATCATATGCTGTATTAGGAAACAGACATATTTATTACACTTTATCCACTATTTATTTTATTTCAATCCATAATATTCATTCTATTAATTATATTTGTTATATTCAGCTATAATTTTCAGTGTAGCAAGTTTTAATTTAAAAACCAAACAATTTATGGTACTTAGGTGAATTTCTAATGTTTTGATTTTATATTGGTGAAATAAAATATGGTTGTAACATTCTGATTTTTTGATATCAAGAAAAATATATATTCACCTAATTCTTATAAATTGTAAGATTAGCTTGCTGACTTATTAATAAATGTCTCCAATAAAGTTATCACAGAATGTCTGAGTCACTGGGATTCTGTTTGGCTCTGTGAGTTCAGACAAATATTTGGAGGAAGAGATGTTATAGTCCTTGTCTATGTTGTTTGCAAGGAGTAGACCATATCTTTCACAGTGTATTCGATCTTCATTATTTTAATATAATACATCACAAACCTTCTGCAGAAAAGCAGTTTGCTCATTTAGCTTTCAGTGAAAACTTTGTCCAAGACTCTTTCTCTCCTAGTCAGCACTTATCAAACAAGCAAATTGATTGAAAAATGACTAATAATAAGACTTTAAATTATGTAATTTTTCTAAACCTTGGAGCACTTTTAAAATTAAATAATCCTCACAATAACACCGTTGCTTAGTTTATTTCAGCATAATTCTTGCAGTTGAAGCCAGAAGCAGAGTCTAACTTTAAATGACATAAGTAGTCAACCACAAACCCTACTTTGAAAAAAAAAGTTGACTTCTGATCGTATGTTTTGCTACAATTAAATATCTGAAATCTTTACTTATTTGCTAAAGATAACACAAACAACAACTATTTTTCAAGGAGAAAATAAAAATAAAGTTTTAACTTAAACTTTTTGCTTTTCCTTAGTGGTGGAACACACCTTTAACCTTTGTGGAATTTCATGAATGCCAGAAGAAAGACTATAATCCTACCGCAGTATAGGGGGGAGATCTGTGTGACAGGCAAAATGTTTTACTAATAAGTGTCTTTCTGGTTCACAGCACTTGCTTACAGCAAGGTTTTCCTTGTTTTACCCCATCTCTATCTAATAGTGCCTCTATTTCTGAAATTATGAAGAATTCAAAAGATGCAAAACATCTCTCTGTAAAAAAAGTGGAAAGGTTTTTGGTCATGGTAATTTTTTTTTTTTTATTTATTTACTGCCTTCAGTATTTACCACATACATTTCAGTTTAGTGTAAGGGTATGTGGAAGGAGAGAGGAACTCACTTGCAGTTTTCTGATCAAATGGGTAGGTAAGAAAGAGGAGGAAGCCAAACACAGAGGCACAAACCTGACAGCAAAGACAATAACAGGAGATAAACCTGATCATTTACACTGATTGATAAAGATGTGAGAACATTTAGTTCAGTAAGATCACCTGACTGGGGACTTTTGTTAAAATGGGATGATGGGAGGTAAGGAGAAGGCAGTAAGAAAAACATAGAGACATGGACCTGCTAGACTGGCAACAAGGGAGATAATGAGAAGAAATGAACCTCATTAGTCACACTAATTGATGGACTCTCAGGAAACTACAGGAATCATTTCAAAGGGAACCAGTCTGGACTTTGCAGCTGATAAGGATGCAATCTTGAAAGTTCGGGATGTTGGGGCAGGTCCATGGCATTGTGCCTACTTATACAGGCAGGGAGAGCAGGAAGGAACAGAGAAGCATATAGAAAGAGGGAGTCATAAAGGCATATAAATGGGGTCACTCATGTCTAAAACAAGACTGGTCACCATGGTAGTCTAGCTGAGCCCATCAACTGATCACTGCAGCCTGAACTGTCATCTTTTATAATATTATTACATCTTTTCTTAATTCTCTCTCTCTGTAATCTCACTTTCTATCAGGTGGGTATTCTTGCTTCAGGGAATTAAACTGGGTGTGTGGGTGGCCCTGAATGGTGATGTCAGCTACTGGTGCCAGTGGGGGTCTTTAATGTTCAAACACTGTAGCGGGAACAGCGTGTGTCCTTAAAAACAGATCAAAGAATCGCAGAATATTCATGGTTGGAAAAGACCTCCCAGACCACCAAGTCCAGCCATACCCATAACAAAAAAACACCTTAAAAAACCCCACCTAAATACCCTGATCAAACATGACTTAAAAACACAAAATAACTCCCAACATACCTGCCACTAGAGCATGGCCTGAAGCACCAGGTCTACCTGTTTCTTAAATACCTCCAGGGACGGTGACTCAACCACCTCCCTGGGAAGGCTGTTCCAGTGCCTCACCACTCTTTCTGTAAAGAATTTCTTCCTAATATCTTATCTAAACCTCCCCTGCCGCAACTTCAGACCATTTTTTTCTGGTTCTGTCAGTATTTACTAAGGAGAAGAGGCCAACACCCACCTCTCTACAGCCTCTGTACTCCTCCCAAGTTGCCTGGCCCTTCTTCCAAAGGTGGTAAGCCCTCCTTTTCTTCCTAAGTCGCATCAAAAGCTCCCCATTCAACCAGGTTGGCCATTTTCCCTGCCCTTTACAGCATGTGAGGATAGCCCCCTCCTGGGCCTTTAAGATTTCCTTCTTGAAGAGTGTCCAGCCTTCCTGGACCCCTTTGCCCTTCAGGACTGTCTCCCAAGGGAGTCTCTCAACTAGTGTTCTGAGCAGTCCAAAGTCTGCCCTCCAGAAATCCAAGGTGGAGGTTCTACACCACCCTCTTTACATCACTAAGAACTGAGAATCTAACCAATTTATGATCACTAAACCCAAGATGGCCTCCAACCACCACATCTCCCACTAGTTCTTCTTTATATGTGATCAGGACAACAACAATGAGGCACCTTCCCTGGTATGCTCTTCTACCAGTTGTGTCAGGAAATTATCTTCCATGCACTCGAGAAACCTCCTAGCCTGTCTGCTCTCTGCTGTGTTATATTTCCAGCAGATGTTTGGTAGGTTGAAGTCCCCAACCAGAAAAAGGGCTGGTGATTGTGAGAATTCAGCCAGCTGTTTATAGAATATTTCATCTGCCTGCTTATCTTGGATGGGTAGTATAGCAGACTCCCAACACATTATCTCCCTTATTTGCCTTCCTTTTCATCCTTATCCATAAACACTCAACTTTATCATCGTTGAAATCAAGTTCTATACAGTGGGGGGATACTGGTGGGACCAGGATGCCTGAGGTGAGAGGCTCAGTGCCAGCAGCTGGAGCAGGACCATGGGTCACAGCCCTTGTGACTGGTGCCACCTGCTGGGGGAAAGCATTTGCATCTTCCTCAAATTCAGTGTGCATGGGGTATGCATGTATATCCACTAGTAAACATGACTGGGTACACCTGTCACGTAGGGGTCCTCAAGACTGGGATAGGGTATCAGGTGGGCGGAACATCTGTGCTTGTGCTTGTATGGGGGTACCCACAAGTGTGGGGTCCTTGTGGGATGAGAGTGTGTGTGTCTCTGGAATACATACTCAGAAAACAGGAAAGCAGCAGCTGCATCCCTCTAGCCTGGGCAGAGACCTTGGGTTCCTAGGCATTGAACTGGGCTCCAGGTCCTGGGCTGGAGCTGCTGGAAGACATCCCTTGACACTACATATCTGAATCATCATTAAAGATGGAGAGGCAACTCTGCAGGTCATGACTGTAAAAATGGGCTGCAGCTTTAAAAAACAGAAACCTGATGCAGACTTGTACTGAAGACCTCCAGTTTCCCTGCAAGAAATTTTACCCTTAATAAAGCCTTTTTCAGCACAACATCTAATGCTAAAATTGTGTATAAGATGACATAGCAAGAGATTTCAAGGATCTGAAACTAGTGATTACCCCTACACTACTTTATATTCAATAATGATCTTTTCCAAAGAAAAGAAATGTTGCCATCAAGACTAAAGTGCTACAGCTGTCGTATTCATTGTAATGAACTCCTTTAAATGAAAAGACTCATTTGTAAGAATAAAGAAGTGTGCTTCAAGTGGCTCAGTAATTTGTAGGTTTTAATTATGGAATTAAATATTTCCTTTCTGTTGTAAATAATTTGTATCCCTTGAGAACCCTTGTCTTCTCCTGGTAGATCATACTCCTGACCATATGAAGTCCCTTGAAATACAATAATGATATGGTTTTCATATAATTTGAAGAAATACCAAAGGCTAATATGATAGAATAGAAAAGATAATAGTATTTATTGGAAAAGTTGGCATTTAATTCTAAATTCAAGAGCTTCTGTGATACTGTCACAACTACCAAATAAATGCTTGAGTCAATTTTTATGTTTTAGGGAAAAAAAAATTCTAATGTAAGAACAAGTGTGTAACAGGGGCATGTGTCTTTTGCTCTTTCCCTTTTTTAAAAAAAAAAATTTAAAGTTTGCTAATGATATTTTCTGGTTTTGATCAAGGATTGAAATCTGATTTCTTCCAGTATCTTGACTATGTAGTTTCCATACCAACTTAAGACCAAAAAAATAAATAGGCAAGCCACCAACCACCTCAAAGCCCTCACATTCTGTTGAAGTCAAATGCTTCACTTTTGTCCCTTTGGGAGAAACTGAATACAAAAAGATCCCACTGAAAAAGACTGTTAACAGTGGTGCTGAGAACAGCAGTAATTATAAATGTATCAAATCCATCTCTCATCCAGTGTTTCAAGAAAAAACCAAGAGATGTGTGTCTGAAAGATCTAGATGGACCTCTGGCTGAAAACAGAGCCCAAGGCTGTCAGTGCACAGAGAGTGCTACACTCAGTGATTATCCAAGCTGTAGAGATCATGCTGGTAAAAATGTATGATGTTGCTTCCCTTGCAGAAATACTTAGTTTGTATGCTCTGTGAACCATTGTGACTAGTATTATGGAGTTTAGCAATGAACTGATAAACAGTATCAGCATACAGATTGACTTTTCAATACTATCTGAAGCTGTCCATGGAAACAAAACAAAACAAAACAAAACAAACAAAAACCAACCAACCAAACAAACAAACAAACAAACCCCAAAACCAAAAAACCCAACCAACCAACAACAACAAACCCCAACACCTGAAAAAGTGCATTCATTCATTTTTCTTTGGTACTCTAAGGAACAGGATCTGCATTTACTTGTTTATTGTTGACTCTACATGTCTGTTCACTTAGTTTGTTAGAATTTAAACATAGTCCAATAGCAGTATATGATGTTCTTATATCTCTGTAAAGAAGACTAGGAAGTAAGAAAAAGTGGAATCAGAAGGGAAAAGGAACACAGAGATCAAAATGAAGCATTTTCAGTGCCTTTTGGTTTATAAATAATATTGAAATATTTGACCAAAATAATTTATTTAGTCTTACTTTCAGGTTATACTTCTAAAATCTCCCAAATAAATGTATTTTTTATTGAAAGATCATAAAAATACTAATAAAAAGAAAACAGAATAAACATGAGATTAATACTTGAAGCAATTTGAAGTTGATTTTCTTTCTTACTGTTAACAAACAGATTTTTGACTACCTAAAAAGACCAATGTAATTGTCACTGATTTGTATGCCTGTTGGAAGCCTCAGGAAAGTGACTGTGGAGGACAGAGCATGGAGAGTGATCTACCTTTTACAATCTGTCTGCAGTCACTCTGATTTAGTGTTAAGTTGGCAGGGCAAACTGGAGGAATCTTGTACTCTCAGGTGATATATGCCACATCAAGATTCCAAAAACCATGGAAAAGAAAAATTGACTTTCATTTAATGTGTATAGGTATGTATGTAAGTCTAACATAACTGACTGGCAACAGTGGAGTCTTCTATTTTTGTTGCAGTGGAAGTAGTTTGTATGTAATGTAATACTTGTGTATTTCTTATATTTCTGTGTCTTTAAACACACGCAATATAAATGGATATGTCTGACTTCATTTTTATAGACCTTATGGGAAATAGTTATTCTGTCAGCAAATCATGTACATTCCATTAAGAGCATCCTAGTGAAGTTTAGCTGCAATTATTTTCAGTGTTATTGGAATAAAATTAATTTTATTCATGTTTGTAAACTGCCTACAGTGATCTTTTTCATTAAATTAATCTGATGGTACCTTTAGCAACTTGGATAACCTCAATGACTGGATCAGCCAATATCTTTTCAAAAAGGTAACAACTTTTCTAAGCAATTCTACAGTAATAATATATTTTACATTCTTTTCAGTGCATTTATTAGCTCTTTGTGGTGCCTTTAGCTGCTAAAAATCTTTAGGGACCTATTCATGAAATGTCTAGATCTAAAGAGTAGTGTGAAATGTGTTAAGATGGAGCACAGATATTACATAATTAAATTGTTATTCTATTGCTGTATTAGATGAGATTTAGTTTTCTGCAATTTATAAAATTGCTGTGAAGTTGATAACACTGGGTAAAGAAACAAGGAAAAGTTTAATAGTTATGACACAAATACTAAAGGGTAATAGCAGCATGCAAAAAGAAGAAATGTAGTAAAAGACAATATGATATAAACTTAAATTTACAAAGAGGCATGCTTCCTTCTGTGAATGAAATTTGCAAAATAATTTTTGACACCAGTATGAGAATAAAGACTGTAGCTGTAAATCTTCTTACCTCATTTTAATTATAAAATTTGTAGAAGTGCTTTTCTATGTCTCAGTGAACATACATGGGTAATGAAGGTTTTTGAACTCTGAACTGTATTACGCATAGTATCAGCAAAACCTGTTATGTTTTACCATCAGAACATAACTCAAATTACTTTTTCACTTCATTCTTATTCTCTGTAGCTTTTATGTTATACATAGGTGTTGCAAAATGATTAATACAAAAGCTTAAAAAGTAAGTTAAGATGGTGTGTTTAATCTTTTGTATATTTGTTATGAAAAAGTCCTTAATTAAAATCTCAGATTGACCATTTTTCTCCTTCCTGACACATTCCCCATTTCATAGGAGAGGGTTATGTTATTATATGCTAGCATTTTGGTTTATTTATTGTTAAATCTGTATGTCCTTAACTACACAGAACAAACACTGATTTAAGGTAGAGTTAGTAATTTACTCCTGAGGTTTTGTACCATATTCTGCTATATTAATTAAGCAAGATGCTAAATTTACATCTGACATGACAATGATGATAAATATAATAATAGGTAAATAATAGGAAACCCAGAATGGACACAGTACTCCAGATGTGTCCTCACCAGTGCTGAGCAGGGGGAAGGGATCATCTCTCTCAATCTGCTGGCAACACTCCTCCTAATGCAGTCCAGGACAGCATTAGACTTCCTTGTGTCAAGGTCACATTGATGACTCATGTTCAGCTTGTCCACCAGAAGTCACAGGTCCTTTTCTACAAAGCTTTTATATCAGATCAATGCCCCACAAATACTTGTGCTTGGTATTATTCCTCTTCAGGTGCAGGGCTTTGCAATTCCTGTTGTTGAACTGCATGGCATTCCTTTCAGCTCTTTCCTCCAGACTATTGATGTTTGTTCGAATAGCAGTAGCACCTTCTGGCTTATTAGTCATTCCTTCAGGTTTGGTGTCATCTGCAAACTTGCTGAGGGTACCCTCTGCCCTATAACCTATACCATTAATGAAGATGTTAAACAGGATGGGATCCTTGAACTACACTGCTAGCCTCCAAGTAGACCTCTGATCCCATCACTTCAGACAGTTTTCAATCCACCTCAATGCCCAGCCCCTTCTTCATCAGATTGTCTATGAGACGCAGTGGTATAAGCCTTCATGAAGTCTAGGAGGACAATATCCACTGTTCTCTCCACCTACCATACCAATCATTTCATCATAGAAGTTTATCGTTTGTCAAGCATTGTTTCCCCTTGGTGAAACCATGCTGTCTATTCCTGATTACTTTCTTGTCCTTTATAATAATGTTGATAACAATATCATGAAACACTGATATCATAAAAATGTTATACAAGTATTTTGTGTGGTACTCTGACACAATGATCAATCTGTCTACCTATTTATCTATCTGAACATCTAACATCATACCCTTACCTATATAGAAACTGTATTACAACTATACAGGGTTCTTGCCCTCTCTCAGACTAACTTGGAATATTTTTAGCAACTGATGATGTAATACATTTCTCAAAAGAATAACAAACAACTTTTTAATAATTACTTTTACTTTTGAATCCCTTTCATATATACCAATTGTAGGAAAGCCTTTTTATCATATAATTAGATTGTTGCTTGCCTGATTTCAAAATAGCTTTTTTTCTTAAAACCATGTGCTGTAACTCAAGATATTACATTAAGATACGTGCTTGTGTGCAGCTCAGAAGTAGTAACATGTCCCCTTGTGTGGAAAAAAAGATTCCATCCAGTTGATATATCTGTGTTTTGATAAATTCCAATCAATATATATTCTCTTATGATGATGATCTACAGAGTAATGCTGAAATCTTTTTTACTGTACAGTCTTTTTTTGATTAGTGCTTCTCCCTTTTCACATTTTTTGCAAACTAGCTTTGTTTCCTGAAAATACAGATACCCAGAAGTAAGATAGTGATAAGATATTGAATTCCTTCTATTATTTGGCATTTCCAAACATCTCTTCATGTTTATATTTTCTTCAGCTTCTTCCTATTAGTCCGATGATCGCTAAATCACTTCACAGAAATCTCCTAGTTTTAGCTTTATTTTACCCTGAATCAGAGTCTCATCTGCTTTTGTTTTGCAGCCTGTGAATTTTTGGAAGTTCCCTGTCCTTTTCGAACTGAAAGGCCCAGAACTGGACAAAATATTACAGATGAGGCCTCAACCCAGCAGAATAGAGCGGGGGGAGAATCTCTCTTGACTTACTAACCACTTTTCTAATCCACTCCAGGATGTCATTGGCCTTCCTGGTGACAAGGGCATATTGCTGGCTCATTGTCACCCTGCTGTCCACCAGGACCCCCAGGTCCCTTTCCCCTACACTGCTTTCCAACAGGTTAGTCCCCAACCTGTACTGGTACCTGGGGTTGTTCTTTCCCAGGTGCGTTACTCTACACTTGCCCTTGTTATGTTTCATTAAATTTCTCCCTGCCCAACTCTCAAGCCTGTCTAAGTCTTGCTGAATGGCAGCACAGCACTCTGGCGTGTCATCTACTCCTCCCAGTTTTGTGTCATTAGCAAACTTGCTGACAGTGCACTCTGTTCCCTCATCCACGTCATTGATGAATATATTGAATAGTACTGGTCCCAGTACCACCTCTTGAAGTACTCAGATAGATACAGGCCTTCAACTAGACTCTGCCCCATTGACCACAACTCTCTGCCTTCTATCCTTCAACCAGTTCACAATGCACCTCAATATCCAATCCTCCAGACCACACTTCCTCAGTTTAGCTACGAGGATGTTGTGGAGGACAGTGTCAAATGCTTTACTGAAATCAAGATAAACTACATGCACTGCTCTAACATCATCTATCCACCTGGTTTTGTCCTCATAAAAGACTATCCAGTTGGTCAAACATGACTTCTCCTTGATAAAACCATGTTGGCTGCTCCTAATGACTCTCTTATCCTTGATATGCTTACAGACAGTGCCAAGGATAAATTATTCCATCACCTTTCCAGGGATTGAGGTGAGGCTGACAAGTCTACAGTTCCCCAGGTCCTCTTTCTTACCCTTTTTGAAGACCAGGGTGACATTTGCTTTCCTCCAGTCCTCAGGCACCTATACTGTTCTACACAACTTACCAAAGATGATGGAGAGTGGCCTAGCAATGACCTCTACCAGCTGCCTCAGCACCTGCAGGTGCATCCCATCAGGACCCATGGATGTCCAGATTACTTAATTGGTCCCTAACCCATTTGTCATCAACTGAGGCAAACTCCTCCTTTATCCTGACTTCATCTGGGACCTCAGGAGTCTGGGGCTCCTCAGGACAGTCTCCAGCAGTATAGACAGAGACAAAGAAGGCATTCAGTAACGCAAACTTCTTTATATCCTCTGTCACCAGGGCATCCACCTCATTCATCAGTGGGCCTATATTGCCTCTATTGATAATTTTAACTGAAATGTATTTGAAGAAGCCCTTTCTGTTATCCTTGACCTCTCTTGCAAGGTTTAACTTTAAAGAGTCCTTACGTTTTCTGGTTGCCTCCCTTCATCCTCTGACAACAGTCTTCTATTCCTCCCAAGTGGCCAGCCCCTCCTTCCATGATCTGTAGACTCTCTTCTTCCACTTGAGTTTGTCCAGCAGTTCCCTGCTAAACCATGCAGGTCTCCTGGCTCCCTTTCTTGAATTCCTACCTGTTGGGATGCTCTGATCTTGAGCTTGGAAGAAGTGGTCCTTGAATGCTAACTGTCTTGAGCCCCTTTACCTTCTAGCACCCTGTCCCATGGGATATTCCCTAGCAATTGCTTGAAAAAGCCAAAGTTGGCCCTGCTGAAGTCCAGGATTGTGATCATGCTTGGTATTCTGTTCCTGCCATGCAAGATTCTGAACTCCTACCATCTCTTGGTTGCTTCAGCCAAATCTGCCCTTAACCTTCACTGCTTCAACCAGACCCTCCTTTTTAGTCAATATAAGTTACCTCAGTGTCCCTCTCCTAGTTGGCTCATCCACCATTTGCATCAAGAAGTTATGGTCAATGCACTGGAGGAACCTCCTGGACTGTGGCTGGCTAGCTGAGTGGGCCTTCCAGCAAATATCACCCATGAGAACCAGGGCCTGTAATTGTGAGGCTGCTATCTGCTGCCTGTAGAAGGCCTCATCAACTTCCTTGGCCTGATCAGGTGGCCTGTAATACTCACCCACACCAGTATCACCCACACCAGCCTGCCCCTTAATTTACACCCACAAACTCTCAACTCGCTCCTCATCCACCCCTGGACAGAATTCAATACATTCTAGTTGCTGTCTCACATAAAGAACAACTCCATCACCTCACTTGATGGTCCGTCTTTCCTAAAAAGTACATAGCCACCCATGACCACATTCCAGTCATGTCAGTTGTCCCACCATGTCTCTGTAATTGCCACCAGATCATAACCCCCTGACTGCACACAGATTTCTAACTCCTCTTGTTCATTCCCCACACTGTCTCTTATAAAACCATCCATGATCAAAGAACCCAAAGCCCTGCTTGTAGCACCAGTCTCAGAGACATGTATATATGGACTGGATCCTTCTATTCCATCCAATATCATCACCCACAAATGGAAGGAGGGAAGAGAAAATAAATGGTGCCCCAGACTCTTTCACCAACTATCCCAAAGCCTTGAAGTCTCTCTTCATTCCTCTCAGATGACAGGATGGAGCTTCCTCCCTACCTGTCTGGAAGGTCAGTAGCAGGTAATTGACAACCACACGAGACTGGGGATTCTCCTAGCAATATCCCTGATTCAGGCTCCAGGTAGGCTACAGACTTCCCTATGATGAGGGTCAACTCTGCATATTGTGTCCTCTGTTCCCTTTAGTAGCAAGTCTCCAACAACTAGAACCCTCCTCTTCTTCCTTGTGGAAGAGGTTGTTACATGGTTGGAAGGCTTATCTGACCATGGTAAGACCTCTAGTATAGTTTGAACACCATCCACATCCCCATTGGCCTGACCACCTTCCAGCAGGGCCTCATATCTATTTCCGAGAAGCACCTGGGGAGGGGAGGCAGTCAAGGAGGGCACTTGCCCTCTGCCACGGCCATGAACTTGCCTCCACTCACCCCCCCTCATTTAGGTTTCTGTCTTCCAACACCGAGAAAGGCAGGATACTGGGGCCCCTTGGTCCTGGGTGCTATCTGGTGGGCACTCCCATTTCTGTTTTAGGAAGGGCAGACTCTGGATCCACCAGTCTATCTCTATTTCAGCCTCCCTAATGCTCCTAAGCCTTTCAACTTCAGCTTGCAGTCTTTCAACTCTGTCTTGCAGCTGTGCTGCTCAGCTGAACAGATCATCTACCTGCTCACATTGCACACAGCCACTCCCATAGCTGGCATCTGTCACCAGTGCAAGGCTGTGACATTCCCTGCAGCCTGTCACCTTCACAGTCACATTCTTATGTGGGAGCTCTGTCTGGGTTCCCACATCCATTTTGCTTGGTGAAAGGAGCATGGTCTTCTGCTGGTTAAAAACCATTTTTCTTTGACCAAGCAGGTAAATTTTTTTTCAGTGTCCTGGTAAACCCACTGGGGGACGCTCATGCACTGTTTGACTGTCCTGGGCTTTGTCGCTGCCCTCCCTGAGGCTTCTTATAGTGTCTGGGTGTGGTCACTGACACAGGCGAGCTGCTTTCCCAGCTTTGAAAAGGTCACAAAAATCCCCCCAAAGAGCTCCTTGCCAATCCTTTTTACCACGATCCCCTTCCCCATTGAGAACTTACCTTCACCGGGACTGGTCTCTTCAGTGAGTGACTGTTGGCATGTTAATGCCTCCTTTGGATGTTACTGGTTCCTGTATAGATCCTTGAGGGACACCACTTGTTACTGACCTCCATTTGGACATTGAGCCATTGACTGCCACTCTTTTGATGTTGCCATCCAGACAATTTCGCTAAAGATACATCTCTCCAATTTGGTGACACAGAACGTTGTATAAGACTGTGTCAAAGGCTTTACAGAGGTCAAGACAGATGACAATTTTTTCCCTCAGTCTTCATTAACAACCTCTCTCCCAACACCTCCCAAGTAAAAAAAACTACAAGGCAGGAATCAAGGTGGTGAAGTCATTCCCATTGTATGTGAAAATCAGGTTTGTGACCTCCTGAGGAACCTGAACATACATAAGTCTATGGGACCTGACAAGATGCATCACAGAGTTCTGAGTGAACTGGCAGATGTAGTCGCCAAGTCACTCTCAATAATATTTGAAAAGTCATGGCAGTCAGGTGAAGTCCCTAGTGATTGGAAGAAGGGACACGTTACACCTATCTTTTAAAAGGGTAGAAAGGAGGACCCTGGGAACTACCAACCTGTGAGCCTCACCTCTGTGCCTGGGAAGATCATGGAGCAGATTCTCCAGACTCCTAGAAGGTCTGGTAAGGCACATGGAGGACAGGGAGGATCAAGGAGAGCCAGCATGGCTTCTATGACAAAGTGACTGCATTGATGGACAAGGGACGACCTATGGAAGTGATCTATCTGGACTTCTGCAAGGCCTTTGACATGGTCCCCCACAACATCCTACTCACCAAGTTGGAGAGATATGGATTTTATGGGTGGACCGTTCAGTGGATAAGGAATTGGTTGGATGGCCGCATCCAGAGGGTACTGGTCAATGGCTCAAAGTCAGATGGAGAGCAGTGACAAGTGGTGTCCCTCAGGGGTCCATACTGGGATGTGTATTGTTTAACATTTTTATTAATGACATAGATAGGGGGATCAAGTGCACCATCAGAAAGTTTGCAGATGACACCAAGCTGAGTGGTGCTGTTGATACACCAGAGGGATGGGATGTCATCCAGAGGCACCTGGACAAGCTGGAGAGGTGGGTCCAGGTGAACCTCATGAGGTTCAAGAAGAGCAAGTGCATGATCCTGCACCTGGGTCAGAACAATCCCCACTATCAATACAGTCTGGGGAGGAAGTAATAGAGAGCAGCTGGGCAGAAAAGGATTTGGGTATGCTGATAGATGAGAAGCTGGACATGAGCAGGCAGTGTGTGCTTGCAGCCCTGAAGGCCAATTGCATCCTGGGCTGCATCAAAAGAAGTGTGGCCAGCAGATCAAGAGAGGTGATTCTACCGCTCTACT
>JANHGN010018845.1:1907-21183 GCA_024605025.1 Megaceryle maxima | reverse complement strand
GGCTCATGGACCTATGACAAAGCCAAAATTGATCTTCTGATCATTGGTTCCAAAGTAGATATGAATGACTTTTGGGAAAATAGTGAATGGGAGATAGTTGATGCTTCTGGCTACAAACATGACATCAAATATAACTGCTGTGAAGAGATCTACACAGACATAACATATTCCTTTTATATTCGAAGGCTGCCAATGTTTTACACCATAAATCTGATCATTCCCTGTCTCTTCATCTCATTCCTGACTGTGTTAGTTTTTTACCTGCCATCTGACTGTGGTGAGAAAGTGACGCTTTGCATCTCTGTTCTACTTTCTTTGACTGTATTTTTATTGGTAATCACAGAAACAATCCCATCTACCTCTTTAGTAATACCCCTTGTAGGTGAATATTTACTCTTCACTATGATATTTGTGACTCTATCAATTGTCATCACTGTGTTTGTTCTGAATATACATTACAGGACTCTAACCACACATACAATGCCCAACTGGGTAAAAACTGTCTTTCTGACACTGCTCCCCAAAGTTCTGTTGATGCAGAGGCCACTAGAACAGCAGAAAAAAAATTTCTCCAGAAAAAACAAGAAAGAATCAGCCAATAAATCAGGCAAGTCAAAACACAGCAAACGCAAAGATACCAAATTACACAAGGAACAGCAATGCAGTCACTGCGATAAGGCAACTGAACTCACTACCACCAAAAGAAGACAACTGAGCCATCAGTCACTGAAATGGATATCAGAGCACGTGGAGTACACCCCAGAAGTGAAGGATGTCATTAGTAATGTTCACTTCATTGCAGAGAACATGAGGTCTCAAAATGAAACCAAAGAGGTAAGGGAGGTAACCACCTCACTGGGTATGGGGCCACACTTCCAGCAGATACAAACATTATCTAGGAGGGCAACCCAGAGGAACTGGAGTTGTTAGGTCTAGAGAAGACAATTCTGAAACCTGTGAATGGGTCAAAGTTCCCTACAGAAAGGGAGGAGATAAATCATCCATTGGGGATGGAAGAAGATAAGTAACCTCATCTGTTCTTCCTCTATCCCTGGTGGATAATTTAAGCAGCAAGACAGTTTTAGGCATGAGGTCACCCTTCAAAGGAAAAAAGAGAAGCATCAGACTTCTGTGGCCATGAGGAATGAACCTGGATCAGCAGTCATTCCGGCAGAGTTGATCCTGCCATAACAGGGGAGATAGACTAGACAGGACTTTTCAAGGTTTCTTCCAACCCTGCTAATGTAGGTCCTCAGAAGCAACCCTCTTCCACTGCTCACCAATTTACTCAGTCCTGGTAAGCGGTGACATCTCAATACCAAGCATGCTATTTATCAAGCAGTATGCTTTTCTATGTTAGCAATGGAACAAGCAAATTAGGAAACTGCTATTTAAAGAACAGGACTTGTCTAGCTGATCTGGAGAAGAGCTGTTCTCAGCCAGAGATAAACCAGGTAAAGACAGTACTTTCAGAATGCTTGTTTCTACTTTGTTTTAGTATTGTATGTTCTGATCTTTTTTAACAGTGTTTTGACTAATTGTGGCTTCAGCAATACAGTATCTTCAGCCATGACAAACGTATGTTGAAATAAAAGTTGAGTATTTGGGGAAGACAACTGCATAAAAACAGACAACAGATGAAGAAAGACAGATTTAAAAATTTAAAAAGATAGAGAGGGGATTGAAAATGAGACTTGGCATTTGAACTAATAGATTTGCTTGTGTGAGGTTATAAATCTCTTGTCGTAACTGGGATTATGGATGCACATTGGAATTTAGAGAATTCTGGGGACACATCCTCAGATGTAAACACAAACAACTATAAACAGCTCCAAGAAAGATCCTCTGACATCCCCTACACCAAGGCCTCACAGGGAGTAGCAATTCCCTGATAGTTCAAGATGTTTTTAAAAAATGGTTAGAACGTGATGAAACATTTATCTAAGATTTATCATTAAATGTTTTCTTTTTGTTTTCAAGCTTTTCAGATGCTCTATGATGGCTAAATCAATTTAAAAATTAAATACTGCCCTATTTGTATTAAAACAAAACAAAACAATAAAAAACCCAAATACTTTGTGAGGAAAATGTTGAAAGATATTCTTTCTGTTATTGAATATTATGTTGAAATCAGCACAAGTTCATGCAACTTCTGTGCCACCATCAAATTATTTATTTTCCCCTTTTTTATGTCCTGCGGAAGAAGTATTACCTGAAAACAAAGCCTGTAACTTTCTGAATAAAGGGTTACAGTTAAGGCCTGATTAAAGAATTCATAGGATGAGCAGATAATACATGCCAGCCCAAAGCAAGAGACAGGAATCTATCAGTACAGAAGAGGAAAGGGATTGAGCTGAGTCTTGCTTAGTACCTATGCCCTTAATGTTTTTTATGACCTCAACATTTTAGCCCTGCTTTTACTGCCATACCAGCTCCATAAAACATATCGATGAGCCATGTTCAGCGGATTTCTCCAATGCACTCCAAAAAAAGGTTTAGCATGAAGCAGTCTGAAAAACATGCTGCTTTGATTATACAGCTCATGATATGTCTTCAATTTCCAGGTTTGCTGATTTGCATTTTGCAAAGTTCTCCTGCCACGGGAGATTGTGTTAGTCTTGTGTGTGTAGCAGCAATTCTGTATCCTACCTTTCACACAACAAGCACAACAAGCAATGTTCTTGACTGCATGAATGTTCTTCATCATGTTCAAAGGCACAAAGGACATTTCTACTGCATAATGTCAACTCGCAATTGCATGTTAGATTACAAGTAAACATGCAGTGCATCTAAACATGTAGTTTATCTCTTTTCTTTTTTGTCTCTTGCAGGTGGAAGATGATTGGAAATACGTAGCTATGGTGATAGACAGAGTATTTCTCTGGGTATTTATAATCCTTTGTGTGTTTGGGACTGCAGGGCTTTTTATCCAGCCACTAATAGCAGACACATAATTTGATCCTCTCTTTTTATCCACTTTTATTCCTGCTTCATTTTCAGCTTGGAACTGTCCCCTGTATTGCTCTCCTCTTACATAACACTTCTGCTCATCACCTTCTCAGCATCCAAGTTCAGAGGAAAGTAGAAGGAGGGGGAAATGTGCTCTGGCACAGCAAACAACTCAGAATGAGGACTGAAAATAGGAGATAAGCATTTAGACTTTCTACGGCACAATGCCTGGGATTTTTAGAGTGCCTGGCTGTCTTTCCCTCAGTGAGCTCAGCAACAACAATCACACTCAAGATCATAGGAGAAGATTGAAGTAATTGAGCTTTTCCCTTGGTTTCAATACAGGGGGCTACTAAGACAGTTCAGGCACTCCTGAGTACTTTGCCCAAAGAGAACTCTACATGGTTTAAATTTATTCTCCTGATCATATCTCTTCCTTAATTTTGAGTTAATTTACATTTTCTCTCTATTTCTCTCCTTGTACAAGAGCTGGTCTTTGGTGTGGCACATAGATGAGGTACCACAGTCCTGCTGACTGGACCAATGCTCTTTATTGTGTCAGGGTAGCCAAGAATCAAAACAAAAGTACAATTAAACAATCCCTTGACCCTGTAAGATTTTCAGTACAATCTAAAACAAGGGGTCTATCATCTTCTGCAAGATATGTACACAAACGAGGGTGCCAGATCAACAAAGCACATTTACATTTATGTTTGAAGTCAGACAGATCTCAAACACTTAATCATAGTTGAACACAAACTGACAATATTTTGCACTGCTTGTAGCCTTGCTGACAATATTTGAAGCACCCTAGAGTCACCAGAGAAGAGTAACCTGCATGCACTATGGAAAACCAGAAAAGACCTGATATGTGGTTACCATGTAAGGCATCTATATTTGAAATCTGTATGCTTCTAGGACCTCTAAAAACTAGTTCTTCTGCCACTTAACTTTGCATGTGACTGATATCCCCTTTACTTCCCGATACTGAATGACAAGACCTTGGTGAACTCCAGTATGTTTTCTAAGACAAATTTCTGTCATCAGAAATGGTCCCAGTCTACAGGTTCTGCTTTGAAAAGTATTGCTTGCTCAATTGCAGCCATAAACCCAACAGGGAAGGGTTTGTCCCTGAGTAGCTACTCATCACAGATAGAACTGGCTTGAGAGTATTTGATTGATCTGAGTTTTCCTGTATTTTTAAAATGCAAGACCAACTTGGATTACACAAATCCCATCAGAAGAGGGCTGGCTGCCATGAATTCTATACAAAGCTGGGCACCTTGGTCCAAACAGCTCTGCAATAATTTTCCCTTTTCTGGCTACTCATGGGTGAAAGCCATGTGTGCAAACCTGTAACTGTAGAGACACTTCTTTTGGGGCTGAAGTTGCTGCTATGTAACCAGGTGTCATGGTTTAAACCCAGCTGGCAGCCAAACACTATGTGCTTAACCCTGAAACATTCTGTAGATGTACACCTGATGTTCTTTCCATACTATGTGGACAGTTTACCCTCAGGTCCCTTGTCTCTAGGTTCTTGTTGGTTTTATGCTGAAGGATTATTCTCTAAAAGGCACTATTCTGATTAAAGCCAATGGCTTCAAGAGTAGAAGGATCTCTCTTACAGGAGACTCTATAATAAACTGTACAGTATCAGTGCAGTGTTTTTGGTGTCTGCCATGTATCAGCCTCTGCTTTGAACATCCCCAATCCTTGAAAAGTATGACTCCCTGTCTCCAAAGTCCCTGACTGGCCTTTTACTCTGTTTTGATACTCCGTAATAAAGAGAATAAGACTGAATAAATGTGTGTGTGTATATGTCAGACAAAAAGGTAGAATAACAAGAATATAACTGTCTTAATCCAGCAGTTGAAATATATAAAGTCATGATTTTCCAGAAGGAAAACATATTTCCTGTAATCCCCCTAAATGTTGCATCATTATATAGCAAATGACAGACAGATGTATGAACAAGCATGGTTTGTTTTGTAAGCCTGTCCATTAAATATCACTCCTGGGATATAATTTCTTGAAGAGTTAGTATTTAAAAAAAACCAACTCCCTACTGTAGAATCTGTGTAGAGATACTACTAAATGACATTTGATATGCTAGGTCTTTAATCAGAAAGGAGAGGAGGGGAAAGAAACAAAATTTGAAGAGGAGAGATGCTGCATTCTGAGCCCGAAATCTTAATTTCTACAGGGAAGACATCTAACTGCCAGCATTCACTGTTGCAGCCTATGACCATGCAGACAGTGAAAATACTGTGGCTGAAGGTGTACTGCATTGGTGTCTTACGCATGACAGCTACTACCTCACAGCCACTAAGCTAACTTTAGAAAAATCCCTGGCTTTTTCTCAAAGCATTCAGAATTGTACAGCTCCTCAACTCCAGCTAGGAGGCATCCATGCCCCAGCACCAACTCCTTGTCTTTGTCATTTACAGAACTGCCCATTTCTCTGTCTTGCCTCTGGGCCTCAAACACAGGGTTTGGACAGTTTACCTCATCAGCCTGGTGTCCTAAGAAAGAAAGAATTATAAAGTCATGTTCTGTCTCTCTCTGAGTGTATTATTTCCCCTTCCTTCCCCTCACCCAGTAATATTTGGATCCTTCTTTTGCCATTTTCAGCTGTGTTTGGCACATTCAATATTGGGAGCCTTGTGTAGTCTTGTCAGTTTTGTGAAAGTACTTGGATGTTTTAGGTTCCTGCAATATAATAATGAGATCTGAATGCTTCCTCCTCAAACTCACAGAGCTAAAAAGTTATGAGGGCTTTACCAGAACATGACAACCCCTTTGTCTGAATAGATTTGAGACAATGCTTTTAAAATGGGCTGCACAAAGTCTAGACTTTGGTGACAACAAAACAACAACACCCAGCATATAAGCACTCACACCCGAGGAATCATTTACCAAATACATCTTTATTACTAGTGACTGCACAAATGAACAGAACTTTCTGCAGTGACACAACAAGATGGGATGATATTAACTCACAGAGGTCTGGTCTGTACATATAATCCAAACACAAGAATACCTCCATGTAATTTTAATGCTTTGTAATATCTATCCTTAGGGAGAAAGTTTCAAGGTTAGCTAAAGCTTTAACACCAGATTCAGGTTTAGATTGTCAAAAGCTGGATCTTCAAATCCCTTTCTAGCCTTGAAACCATTTGCAAGTTCTGAATGGGATTTTTCTAAGTCATGTTGGCAAAACATTTCCCCAGCAAAAGTGGTAAGAACTTTACCTGTATGTTTTCTGTCAGGTCTCATTTAAACTTTTAAAGAGCTATTTCTAATCATGCAGAAGGATCCTATTCAAATGAATCAAGGGAATGAAATTCTGAATTGCCTGAGAATTGTGAATAAGCCAACACCCAACTTTATGTATCTTCCTAGTAGCTAGCCCATCCCACAGCTTCCAGGAGAAACTCCACTTCTGCACCAACCACAAGTTTCATTTGCCAAAAATTGTGCCTGCAGATCCCCTCCAACTGAATTATTTAGGAAGAAAATATTTGACATATGGACTAGCATAGCCACCTTTCTCCATACTATATGATTCAGGTGATCTTCCACTACCACTTGTTTTGTGAACAAGCAGGTGAAAGAATCATAGTTTCTAAATGTGGATCATGGGGAAAATCCTCACTTCTTCAGCCTTTTGGTACATTATAGAGCAGCAGGCAAAATTGCAAATAATACAGAATAAATGGGTAATACTTTGTAGCTTCCTGATGGCCAAGAGGAAAGAAGTGTGCATGACATAAAGGCTGGTAGCAGGTGGGCAAAGTCCTGCCACTGCTGAGGTGATCCTACAGTAAGGTGAGACCACACAGCCAAGGTTTCAAACATCCCGATTGAAAGATATTTGTACTTTTTCTGATGCACATGATGTGTGATTGTCAGTTCTGACACAAGCACAAAGCAATCTCTAGAGACTTTGTGGTTTTTACTTGGAAATAAACAGAGTACTGGTTTGTGTTCATACTGTAACTTCTTTTCAAAAGTAGCACTTTAACTGCCAGATCTGCCTTTTAAGTATAATCATTGTACCAGAAGTACTATTTCCTATTTTTATTTAATAATCTTGGCTTTTATTGTAATATAGCCAAGCTACTAGTGAAATACTTATAACCCAGTCATGCAAACCCAATTCACTTTAGGACTCAGCTGTGCTCCAATCCCCTCTCTGATCTCAGCCAAATCTGTAACTGGGAGAGTTGTATGAAGATATAAAACACTAGTCCACACCTGCTGTTATCATCACCTTCCCTCATTCCTGCTGTTGCTTCCTTTCTTGTGCAACGGAGACCAAGCTCCAACACACCACCATCCATTGGCATTGTACTTGTTGTATGCTACTGTGGGAACATTTTCTACAAAGTGCTGTTCAGCCACATCTGCAATGCGGGGGTAAAGATGAGAACTGAACCTGTCACTGACACCACCAGAAATAACCACAGGAAGATCCGATCCAGGACTTGAGCTACAAATTTCCAGTCTTGGACAACCTAGGAAGGAAAGAGAGAGAACAAACAAGAACTAATGAGCCCAGAACTTTATTGGTACTGTAACATATATATAAGTTCAAAAAATCTATTTTTAAAATCAGAAGTTTGTAGTGTGCTTTATCCTAAAATGGACACGGATTACCTTTTCAGCACCTGTAGCTGCAAGACACTCAAAACTCCAAAACAATTCCACAGTTTTACTCACATGGTACTAAGGCTTCTTTCAGTCTGTGCAAAAGCTTTTAGCTTAAGTGCATATGTGAAATTTTACAGACTCAAGCTTGAAGATGGCTTTGTAGTGAACTGGGTTTCTTTTCACAGAACTGCATTTCCATTAAGTGCCAGGACTTGGCTCTAGCACAGCACTTCGATACAGGCATCACCTCCAGTACAAGTGGTCTTATGGCTTGTGCTTGCTTAAGTGCTCTGTTGGCTCAGATTGTGTGCATTTAAGAGAGGAATTTTGCATTATGAGTACAGGCACAACCCTGCACACACAAAAGAACTATTTATAAAAGCAGTTCAAGGGAGACTTTTATTAAAAATTATTTCAGCTTCAAACGGAAGGCTTCAGTCAGGGATTCTATATGCTCACATACTGCATGTTTGATTAACTGTTCATCTTTCTGATGAAGTTCTGTCAGTACAGTTTAAACAAGGCCCTGGCTTTGCTGGTAAGGTGCTAACAGAAGTTATTCTCTTTCCATAGCTGCTAGGTACATTGCTCTGCTGTCCTACCCTCACATGAGATGCATTGTTTAGACACACAGTAATTTGCCATTTTAATAGATAGGTGGATTGCTGGGAGGAGGAGGAAGATGGTAGTTAGGAACTAATCTGAACTGATGTTAGTGAAAATCTGAGAGACCTCCACTCAAAACAGGGCATCTACACTGTGTATAGTCACTGGGAGACCAGGACTGAAATGTAGTAACTGCTGTAGAGTCTGCCTATAAGTGTTGTGAAAGATACACTTGCAGAGCATGTGACAGTTCAGAGGTTTTCCAGATTTATGTCTATTCCCATGTTAAGAAGGACAAAATTATTCAAATAGTCCCAAAACAGGAATTCCTTCAGGAGAAGCTGTAGTCTCTTGGCAACTGTGAAGAGCGAGGTCTCTCACAGCAAAATACAGTTCTCCATGAAGCAGTGTGCTTTCCCAAAACCCGTATTATTTTTCAAGCACGGGAAGCTCCCATGATATGACTCAGATAAGAGCAGGAGGAAGACACAAAAGAAAAGGCATGCAGAGGAGGTAAGAGCTTGGAAGCCACTGCTGTCAAGGTAACTGTGATACTTCCTTGCCCTCCTTTCACATACCTGTCTGATGAAATGCTCCTTTTTAACATGCTTGGAAATGTATTGAATGGAGTCAGCTGCCTTTTCCAAAAAGGCAATAACAATTTTCTCTCCATCTTTTGCTTGCTTGTGTTTCTGCTTCCCTGGGAGCTTTGATTTCAAGGTCATTTCCTTTTCTTCAGTCTCTGAGAAGGAATAACGATCTACATGGCCCTTCATGCAAAGCAGCTGAGGCAACTTTTGGAGGAAGAGTCTTTTAACCCAGGGAGCCATGGGGTGGTAAGTTGCTGAGGAGCGGTGGTGGACGTTGATAACAAACACAGTCACAATGATAGAGAGGGTCACAAAAATCATGATGAACAGCAGATATTCACCAATCAGAGGGATGACTTTGGAAGAAGAAGGGATTATTTCCTCAATCACTAAAAGGAAGACTGTGAGGGAAACTAGAACTGATGTAGACAATGAAAGCTTTTCTCCTTCATCTGAAGGCAAATAAAACACTAGGACAGTTAGAAAGGACAATCCCAGGCAAGGAATTATTAAGAAAAGAGTGTAAAACAGTGGAAGACGTCTCAACACAAAGGAGTAAGTGACAAATGGGTAAGCATATAGACCATCCTTCCTGTTGCCTTTCATACCTTTGGCATTTAAGATCTCCCACTCCCCATTATCAAAGAAGTCTTTCCTGTCTACATGTTCATCCACTAAAATCAGGTCAACCATACTGCCATCATATGTCCATGACCCAAACTTCATGGAGCAGTTCTGCTTGTCGAAGGGAAAGAAGGTGACATCCATTGTGCAGGAGCTCTTGTAACTAGCTGGTGGTGTCCAGGTCACCACTCCATTGTACTTCACTATGGCTTTGGTCATCAAGGATCCTTCAAAACGTCCATCAGCACTGCGAGTTGGATAGGAAGAAAGAGTATCAAGTTCAGGACTATGTTTGCTCCAATCCTACCCCATCACAGCTCTGCTTTCTACCCATCACCTGGAGCACAAGGGAAGCCAACATTCATACTGCCTAAAGAAGCAGCATTCTAACAGCACACACAAACTTCACTGACATGCCTGGCCCAAGGTCTGGCCTAACCCTGGACAAAGAAGCCATGCTACTCACTTTTCAAACAAAACAATGTCAGGAAGCCACAAGGACTCAGAGGGCACACGGATGGCAGTGATCCCACTGTATTCCTCTGGATTCCAGGAGAGCTTGTGGTCGATCCATTCCTGCAACAAGTCAGCAGAGTCCTCTGCCCACTCATGCAGAACAACTTCATTCCTCTTCCTACCACCTGCCTCAGAGGGCCTGCCTTGTACAGTACACTTGGTGTAAGACTGCAGAGAGGCAGAGAAATTTCCAGGCAGGCAGGGCTGGGAGATGTTAATCCCTGCAAGCCCCTCTAGCCACAGGTGGGCCACAGCAACCCATCCCTTTGCAGGAAACCACAAGGCAGGCATTCCTGGAAAGCACTTGATTCACTTCACTCACTGCCTGGCCCAGCTCACGTGAGGGTAGTCCAGAAGGAAGAAGCCACTTCCCTTGGGTATGGCACCTCTTCTTTCCTCTGAGAATGAGCCCATATTGGTTTTGCCTGACACTGACCCCATGGAAGAGCCAGATGGCATAGGTGCTACTACCCATGGTCCTTTCATTACTTTTCAGTGGAGACCTGTTTCTTTTTCAGTGAACAGAATACAACACCTAATATCTGTACACTGTCCTTGCAAACTGAATCATTTTTATTTCATCAGTAAGGTCTACACTCTAATGCAGGAAAAATAATACAATACTGTTGTAGAGCATTTGGTTACAGTTCTGAAGAAATAACACTAAACAAGCAAAAAGCAGGTGAAGTCCTGTCCATTTTCATCATGCTGAACTCTGGAATAATTTTTCTCTCCTCATTTGTTTTTCAGATGGGGAGATCCTAGCACAGTGGCTCTAGTAACCTGGAGTTTTTCACAGAGATGCAGTGGAAAAAGCATCTTTCTGATCCCTGTTCATTATTGATTGGGGGTTTTCACTTGCCAACAGGAATAACAGGAAAAGGAAGCAAGAGCTGTGGACTGTGGTCAATACCAAGAAGCAGACCATAAGCCACTTTCCATTAAGCTCCAGCACTAAGAGCTCTCCTGGGATGTATGGGCCTCGGTCTTCCGTGAACAATTTCCAGCATCACTTAAGGATGAACCAAAAGCAGTATTCTCTGCCTCTACTCCAACCACGTTGTTCCCTTCTTCTTTGATTCCACATGCTTTTCACAGCTACACCTACAAATGCGTTATTGCAGTCTGTTACAGCATGACAGCTACCTAGAGCCTCATTAGACACCTAAGCACAGACAGTGAGAACAAGCATCCAGGTGCAGGGCAGGGATGGGACCCAAGGCCATGGGCAGGTGGCTGGTCTTAAAATATAATCCAAGGCAAAAGCGAAGGAGGCAGTTGCCCAGGGTGGTACCGTGGCAGAATTAATGGCCCCACTACATGCACCAGAAGAGATATGGACCCACTCTCTGAATTGCCAAATGCTGAGCATCAGCTGTTAGGCACAGCCCTCCACCCCTGGCACCTCCTGCTGTTGAAGGAGGATGGGACCTATTCAGGTGCGGAAAGAGAAGTGGGGTTATAGCTGCTCTCAGCCTCAGCAGCAGGGGCAGAGCACACCACTTTTAGCATAAGCTTTTCTCTGTGGGTGGTTATCTACCAGGTGTTTCCAGCAGCCTGGGCTGTTAGGCACACACAGAGTCACATGTGTCCTGGACACCTCCTGTAACAGGTGCAACGTGGCTTAAGCTGCAAACATACCTGTGATGCAACAGGATAGTCAGGGCTGATAGGAGCAGCCAACACAGCCTGCTCATAGCCTGTATTAACACAACAAAAACAAATACCCTGTGAGCCACCTGGAGATATAACCATTCCCTTGGAGTTGAATTGGAGCAGCCCCTTGGCTTTGCTTATTTGCTACATCTGCAATACTCCTTGCACTCTATCCCTTGCGCTGCATTGATTTCCCTCCCAGCTAAAGTGCTCTTTCATCTCTGCAAGGCAAATGGTTGCGTGTCTTCTTACTAGAGCAGAAAATAGATGGTGTGCAGACTTTGAAGATGAGCAGTTTAAACAGGAATGTCCCTGTGGGCTATGCTGACGTGAACTGTAACAGCAGATACAAAGAGCCCTTTCCTCTCTTGTCCCTTTTCTCCAAGCTGCTCCAGACCCTCCTATTGCTCTCCCCTTCCTTCAGTTCTGCCAAATTCCCATCTCTGGGCTGTCAGTCAAGTGCTTAACCCACAGGAAGTGGACCAAGAAACACTGGACCTAGATTCTCAGCCTTTGCTAATAGACTCTATAGTTTGCCTAAACCCAGATACTTTCTCAGCAACCACTAAAAGCAACTTTGCACCTTGTGTGTCTGCCTGAATTCACTTCATCAAGTCCTACCATCTTGAGCATCTGGATGTTTGAAGTTAAAAAAAAAAAAAAAAAGAAGAAAAAAAAAGAAAGAAAAAAGGAAACCCTTGGATTTAAGCTTTGCTCACGTAAGAAAAGACAGACTTTTGCAGAGAAATGATGACTGTGATTTCCCCTCAACCTCGCTCAGTCAGGGTGAGGACCAAACTTCCCTGACCTCCCCAGGTACTGCAGAAGGACAAGGTCTGTGTCATTGGAGAATTCTGGTTTGTTTTACTGTTTTTCATTTCTTCCTACCACAAACCAATCCAATATTTTAATTCCGCTTATGTTTATGGACCTTTCCTTAACTGTTGTACTTACACACTCTAATAGTCCCCCAAGTACTTGATTACACATAGGAGCGGTTCACACTAATCCTATGGTAACGCATGACTCTCAAAGCAGGACACCTGGGTCAGGCCAGGGGTGTTTAGTGCCAAGCATGACATTCTATGGATGCTGCAAAAGGCTGTACAGTCTCTCTGAGAACACTTGCAGTAACAGAGAGAATGAGGAGAATTAAGTGAGTTGATTCCACACCTGCAGGCTGCAGGGCTTAGACCTGCAGGGGGACATGGGCACTATCCTTCAAGTGGGAATGGGAGAGGACAGATGGAGGTCAAGGAGTTACCTTTGTAGCAGGGATCTGCTGTCTGCCCAAGTTACTAATCAAACAAAGTAAGGAAGCCAAGATCTAGGCCTGTACATATATGAAGGGCTCTGCAATTGCAGATGAAGGTAGACAAAATATAACACCACAGCTCTTTCAGGGCAGACTCTCAGCAGTTGGACTTGGATAAGCAGCAGATATTCACATCAGAGAGGGAAAATCCTATCTCCCCTGCAGTGAGGGAAGTCTAAGCTTCTCTCTCTTCAAGTGAGAGACCACCTTTGCATATAATGTCCATACGGCCTTTAAGGGTTCTGCTCCACCCAGAAGTTCACCCTCACTGCGACACTACAAGTACCAGACTGAGAACAAAAAACTGAGCCACATTTCTCTTCCAGCAGCCTAATGAACCCCGGGAACCATTTCCTATGGCATCATTTCAAGTACGTCTTGTGTTTTATGTCCTCTGCCTAGGATCAGCTGACATGTTTATAGATACTCATATAGCTGAGACACTTAAAATAATTGTCACGAGGTCAATAAACTGGTGCAATGTAATCTAAACCAAATGCAGTGTTCCTCAGGAATGAAGAAGAAAGGAGACTCAACAGTTCAACTTGCACCTTTCCCATTTGTATAAATTATTGTCACTTCCATAATTATGTTAGAGAGATCTGATTAATTCACCACAGTTTTTAATTGCTGGTGGTGGTGTATCATGCTGGGCTTTTCTTTATCTTATGCTGAAGAAGAAATCTATCCAAGGCACGACTATTCACTTGGGAAAAAGAGACAGTACTTGTGTGACCTCTAAGTCTGCGACAAGATAGTCCCTCAGGACACACACAGGGACAGCCACTGCAGTATCAGGAGGTGTTGCTTCCCTGAAATACAGCTGGCTTGAGGGCTGGGGTGCAGTCCAGGAGAAGATGGTACCCTACTTCCTAAATGCCCACCTGCCTGCCTTTATGCTCCTTTATGCATTTGCTGAAGTGAGAAGAGTAAAGTAAAAACTTCAGCAAGATAACATGGTGCTGCTTTTGTCTGTCCACTTGGCATCACGAAGTGGGGGGTGGATGGCATAGTAGGCAGCAGGCTGGGATGGACACTGAGTTCAGCAGCCTTGCACTGAAAGAAGAGGTCTGATTTGGGCTAATTTACCTGCTTCAGCCACACGTTGGTTGTCATCAGCTGATTCTTCTCATCCTAGGAGGACACAAGGCAGAGAGGATTGCAATACCAAAATAGAAAAAGACCCTATGCCTGCTGAGTCCATCAAGTGCCAAGCAGAACAATTCCCTATGGTTCAGTTTCCCAATGGGCCTGGTCTCTTCAGTCACTGTTGGTGGAAGTGAAGTGGCTTTCTAGGTGCTGTCCCTTCTCTCTGATGGAAGGTCCTGAGGCTAGAAAGTTGAAATCTAGCACTGCACAGCAGCCCAAAGGAATCAATTGCCAAAGAGCGGGGAGGCAGCAGGGCTCGTGCAGCAACCAGGATCAGGACACACATGATTGTGGGCTCACAGGATAGCTCATCTCCCCACACTGCTTAAGCTGGAGTGAGTTTGGGAAGATACAGGGCAAAACATTGTCTTGAATATGTAAATAAAGCACAAAATTAGAGTCTGCCTTCTGCGGCGTAAAAGGATGCTGGCAGGGGCTGGGGGATGCAAGGAGCACACTGTCCTGGGGGTACTTCTGGGCCTGTTCAAATTCCACTGTAGACTGCAGTGATGGGGGGGTAGGGGAGGAGGAAAAGTTTCCACACGGACAAAAACATAGGATCATCTTTTTGGCCTTTAATATTTTATCTGAGTGGCCAGCTGGATCAAGATACAAGCTGCCTTTGGCCTTGATATGAGCTTGGTTAGAGTGTACAATGTCCAAACAGCTCTACTCTTCCTCCCCTCCATCCTGTTGCAGCTTTGTCCCTAAATTGCAAGTGCAGGCACCAGGGACTGTCTGGAATGGACTCTTTGATTAACACCAGATGCAATGAGGCCTTACTCCCTGAGAACAGCAGGAAAAAAAATGGACATTTGTCTATGCTGCATAACAAATGAGTCTTATGGCCTGTGCTGTGCATGTAGCAGGAGGACATATCACCACCACCACAACACACTCAGCATTTTGTTGCCTGACCATCACTTTGCATTTCATGTGTCAGGAGACAAAAGCTGACAGCACCTCCAGCCCTCCCAAAATGCACAACTGTCTATAAAAGAAGGGGTGTTTTACCAAGTCCAACACAACACTTACCACATCCACAAGCTGTGATATTTTTAATCCAAAAAGGACTTTAATGGTGTCATTGGAGTTTTCCACGGGGCGGACCCATTTCTGATAGCCTTGAAATAAGTGCTTGAGGAGTGCGTCTTCATTTTCAGCAATTGAACTGAAAGCAGCCACATCTGGAAGAGAGCAACAAAGAGTGGGGGCATGCTGGAAAGCAGACATGGAGAACAGCAAGACCTGAAGCACTGAGACAGAGCAATGATGTGAGACAAATTTGCCTCTGGGCAGCTCTTGTCAGTAAAATCTGTAAGAATTCAGATGCACAGACTCTCAGCAAAGACAGGGCAAAGGGAGGCAAAAGCAAGACAGCCCAAGCCCAACTTGCAAAAAATCATCAGACCAGATGACTTTGTGCTAGATTTCTGTTTTCTGTGGCCTCTTTGTCTTGAGCCCAGACTTTACCGTTCTTTAGATGATCCACAGGTTTGGAATATCAGATGCTCTCCTTCACTCCTGAGTAGTAAATATCCAGCCTGATAAATGCCACTGTTTTTTCATATCATTGTGATATATTGCAGAGACCTCAGGTCACAGAGGAAATCTGGTCACTGTGGGGCAATTCCTGACTGTCTGGCTTGCAGCTAGAAACAGCAGCAATACACTATGAACATTTCAGGGCTTGGGGATTTCACTTGCACTTGGTTGGTTTCTGTAGCCTCTCTGAGACGGAGGCTGATCTGCACAAGGACTGGGGTGGTGGGATTTCCTCACTGGAAGCTACAGGTCCTGTAACCCAGATCTGAGGAAGCCTCATGCAGCACCTGGGAATGAATCATCCTTCTGGGGTTAACCAGTGGATATCAGCAAGTCACTGAGAAGGCTGAATTCTCCCAGCTGGGGGTGGGTTGGGTAGCAATAGCATCAGTGGAAATTAAAGTAAAAGGCTAAAAGCATCCGGCAGCAGAAGAAGCTGGATGATGCATCCAAGGTCTGCCCACAACCAAGCGTGGAGCCATCACGGTCTGTATCTGAAAGACTTGGGACTCCCCTGGTCCCCACCACCATGTTCCCTCCTCCCCCTGCTACCATGAAAGGGCGAGGGCAGTTTAGACTCTCCATCCTTTCTCAAATGCCAGCCCGTCTCCATGATGCTGGGGCCCTGACATAACTTCCAACTCTTCCCTTGTGCACACACCCAAGGATGGGAAGTATTTCACCTCTTTTCAAATTCACCATGGAATAAGAAGGAGCTCCTGTGGATCAGCCCTGTGTCACAGGGGTCACAGCCAATATTGCTGTGCCAGCAGTAAAAGGGGACCTCACAGGGCTCACCTTGTCCAACTTACAAGCTCTGCCTTGCCAGCCCCAGTGTGAGCAGGACACCTGTGCCTGAATTGCCAGACATTAAGTTCAAGAGGGGTCTGCAGGCAGACGGTTGTGCCCAAAGGACAGTGCAAACACAGGGTGATGGGAGACCCCTGGCAGGAGGGTCCAGCTGAGGGACTCACACACACTGTGCACAAACATCAGAGCTAAGTCAGACCCCAGTAGAGTCCCTGTGTCACAGGGAGAGACAAAAGGACATCCAAGCCCAGCAGCCCCTCCAGAGAGAAAAACAGAGAGATAGAGTGATGTTCTGCCACATGCATGGAGGAAAGGGCATGACCACAGACCCCTATCCATGTCCCCTTTGTCCAGCAACTGCTGCCCATCTCCTTGGTGAGACAGGCCATGCAGCTTCCTCTCAGAGGGATCTGTGTGATGCCATGGGCAAGGGAAGATCTGGCAGGTATTGGCACAGTGGAAGGAATGACTGAAGCAAAAAATTGCACCCCTGCCAGAACAACCCATTGGACAGAACAGTTCCCTAATGCAATATAGATTCTCTCAGGATAGCACAAGGTCCAAGCAGCATTGTCATCTCCCAATTGCAGCCACAGCAGAAGCCCATTCCTCTTTGAGAAAGATGTATAATTCTGAAGCCTAATGATTGACACAAAGCAACAATTACTGTCAAATGTTCTAGCACAAGCTGTGCTTGTCCTCTGTTGTTGGACATGCAGTTGTGGTGGGCTTATCAAACCCTGGGGAGGTGAAGGTCAGCTGGTCAGAGAAAACTTGCACACTTCTTTCCACTTGCTCTGCACCACAGCCAGGGATGGGGTCAGGCAGCTGTCAATACAGTTTCTAGCAGCCTCTGCAGCCATGCTGTGTCTTGCCATGTTGTCACAAGCCTTTGAGATCTGCTGTTACCAACTGGGAAACCCAGTCGGGTTTCCCCTTCTGCTTGCTCCAGGATTTATTCTCACAGTAGGACTAACTCCAGCTCCACCACAGCAAATGGAGGACAAAGACTGGGGTCTGTCCTAGGAAAGAATTGCCTGCCCAAGCATGCCAGACTGGCATTGCCTCCACAACCAAGGAAAGAGAAAGTACTTCTCCCTGCTTGCTACCCACAACCTCAGTGGTCCAATCCCCTGACATGTAAAAGTCTACAGAAATGCTGGATCCCAGCACTTTTGTTTTCCTTTTAGGAGGTTCACAGGGGTACATGGTAGTAAACATAGGAAATGCAGTGAGAAAACCATTAAATAGGAAAAATCCACAATCCAAAACCATGTGGAATTAAATGCAGCTTTGTTTTAATGTTGGAATACATTGGTCTAGGTTCATCTGAGCACATCTGAGTTTATCTGCATACACTACACATACACAACCACACACACCACAGGCATGTTGTCTGTGGCTGTGTATCAACTTCCTTATAAGAGAATGGTTCAGTTTCACAGCCCATACCTCCCATGAAGTCCAAGGACCATAAGCTCCAAGAAGGTATAGCAGAGAGGTGATAAAGCTATTTTTGGGGCTGGATATGTTGATTCTCAGCTGCTGGGGAAGGCACAGAAAAGAGTAAAAAAGACTTGAGAAGCACCCCAAGGAAGAAAGCCAGAAGGAACAAGATTGGCACCCTTATAAGACAGCTTCAGTACTTGAAGGACAGAAGTTATCAATGAGAAGATGTATCAGGCAGAAAAAATAGTTTAACAGATCCTTTGATGATTAAGTTAGATAAAGCCATAGAGAAAACACTGAGTGAAGTAGCACTGCCTTTGAAAAAGCAGCTGTAGGACAGAGGTATCTCTGAATTTATCATATGGTGCATAGAGAGGGCAAAAGTTGGAGACCTCTTTGGCAGTTTACTGTATATACAAGTAACAGCACAGCTTGCCATCTCCTCTCTCCACCAGATTCTTGTTTCTCTCTGTGGTCCATGCCAGGAGCAGTTTGCCACAGCTGCAGGAATGGAAGTGCAAAACACCCCGGGAATACAGACAGGACATGTAGCCTTTCATCAGCTCGCCTGAGGCATTTCAGTTTTCCTCCTGGTGAAAGAGATTCTCCTGTAACTCCCTTTAACAGTGAGAGTTGAGTTTAGGATTTTTTTGTTAACTTCTACCCAGTGACTAACTCCCGGCCCCAGCTATTAACACCTCATCACCAAATTGGATGTGGTTGCAATACAACTGCAGCAGCTGATACGATCCTGTTTTGCTACTTAGAAAGAGTTAAGAAGATGACCAAGTGAAGCTGTCATCTACCTTGTCCCAGCCAACAGCAGCTAACAGACCAGGATAAAAAAAAAAAAAAAAAAAAAGATCTTGAACTTCGGTTTGGAAAAAGAAGAAATCACACTTACCTGAGTGGCTCAGACACAGCACAAAGAGCACTAGGCAAAGCATGGGCACCACCGTGGCTTTTCCTTTACATCTGATCTTCTGTTTTCATAAGAAAATCTGTCTTATCCTAGTAAGGAACTAAAACAATCTAGTTAAAAATCAAGGTGGACAATAGAATCTATAAGGCAAGGCAGCATCTTTCAAGCCTTATCTTGCCTCATTATGAAGCTCTGTAAATCACACTTCATTGATTTTCAGTCAGCTGTCACATCCCTAAGCCTAAAGCAGGGCTCTGGGTCCTAAGCTCTGACTGATGTGTTTGTGGCGGCATTGGGTGGCTGTAGCCACTGCAGAAGTGAGGCAAGGTTTTTAAGGAGGAGAAATGTCTTTTACTATGCTGCTAGTTACAACTGTGGGGGAAAAAAAAAAAAAAAAAAAAAAAAAAAACAAACCCAAAAACCCGGCCGACGATGAGACCCAAAGAAAGATCACAAACTTGAAAGATTGTTTTTTTGTTCCATTTTGATAGT
>JANHGN010018844.1:41838-54683 GCA_024605025.1 Megaceryle maxima | reverse complement strand
AGAGAGAGAAGAGGAGGGAGGGAGAGGAGGAAGGGGAAGAGAGAGGGAGAAAGGGGGGGGGGGGGGGGGGGGGGAAGGGAAGGGAAGGGAAGGGAAGGGAAGGGAGTTTTATGAGTAATTCATTGCTTTATTCTATTTCCATAACTTTTTTATTAGGGCTGTAATTTAACCTTAATTTATCCGAGGGCACAGAAGAGAAATTTATCTGAGTTAAAACAACAGTTCACCAGTGTAGTTCTAAAATAAATGGAATTTTCCATGAAAGAGAAAAGATTATACAGAGACCAAAAAAAAGGACCCATTATAAAATTTTCCCTAAAGGTTCATCAACAGAAATCCAATTAGCCTTTTTTTAGACTTTTGAAGAGAACTATTAATTCTTCAGACATTTACCTTCTCCCAGTTTTAACACTTCAAGAAAAGATTAATGAAGCATTAACGATAGATAATGTGTGAACCCATACGTGCATACACAGGGAAGTACAGCCCCCAAACCTTAAATCAGTGTTGAGAGAAAGAGCAAGCTGTCTACTGCTAAAGGAGCTACAGAGCTTAGCTATGCAAACACACTAACTGACCTACTGCTAACGGCCTTTAACTCTTTAATGCAAGATACAAAAAATGTGAGGTTTTGTCCCATTAGTTTTAATAATATTTAATAACATACTTAAATCAATATACCCTGAAACAAGGAAAATGTTTACTAAACCTTTTCAAGTTCTGTTATTAACAACTTCCCAGTTAACAGTAATTTCTGGTTTGATACCTTATTTCCTAGAAAGTTCATTTAAAAGTACATGTTTATAGTCATTTTTCAAACCTCTTGGTGTAGTTCATCTTCTGTGGGTGGCTTAGTCTCTGGTACTGGTGTGTGGGTTGGGCTGTGACTTCGAATGTCATTTTGTAAGCCATAGACAGACTACACACAAAAAAAATACAGAACAATGATGGATAGTTCCTTTCAGACAGTGCTTTCTACACATGTCCATAGTACCTGTGATATTTTAGTACACTGTATTCAAGAAGTTAGCCAAGATCGTCTTTTTCTAACAAAACTGCAAATAAACCATTCTCTCAGATAAAACTGTCCTTCTCTACCATGCTGTAAAATAAAGGCTCCCCAAACCCTACAATTTCATAACACCACAGAACACAGGATCTACTTTTATTATGTCACTATATTAACAGCACAGGAAACATGGTAGATGACACTGAAAGGTAGTTATTACAGTAAGTGGAAATGACTGGTAGAAAAAGAAGGAAGAGTATCCTGAAAGGTAGACTATCACGATGCATTATTTGGATGACTCCCAAATTTTCAAGTACTGCTTGGTAAATCTGGACCTTTCACTGACATAAATAAGCTAAAACTTTCTCTAAATCCACTTTCCTTTTTAAAACATATTTTTCCATGTGTTGACATGAAAATATACCTCAAAGGAAGTACTTTAAAGTTGGAGTCAATCTATATTATTATGATACAATGGATTTGAAACAAAATATTGTTCCAATCTATCTAGATATCCCTAGAGAATGTACACTGTTTATGTCTGGATTCTAACTTTCTCCACAATTTCTCCTTATCTATTTGGGGCATAATTGTAAACTAGACACCCTTTTCATTAAGACCAGCATAAGAACTGCCGTTTACACTTCAATTTGCACTGCATTTTAAATTTAGTTTTCCTTAATTACCAACAGAAACATTTTAACATTTAACATTTTAACATTCAATCTACTAAACAACATGAATAAAGTACACAAAAATTAATTTTGCTTGAATACTATCTCTGCAGTTTTGCAAAGCATTTCTTATGCCATAGCATTTACATAGTATTATCAAATTTGTTAATACTAATTCACTTAAGAGCTTATGAAATACTAACATGTGTTCACATATTTGTCCCTTGCAGCTGCAAGAAAAAAATTTCAAGAAACTATGTAACTTCATGCTATAAATTACCCCTACCTCCTGCTTTTGATAAGATACAATTACTTACCTTTCTTGTTTTATGTGGATTTCTCATTCTTGAAGATTTTTTTATATCCACTTCAGTAGTGTTTACACATCCAGGCTATTAAAAAAAAAGAAAGGAAAGCACAAGGATAAAATCTGTGAAGGAACTCCATGTCATTTTCATTGATATACTTCTCTTCAGCTTGTAGGGCTAAGAAAATAAATAACTAGAGGCATATAATAGCTTGGTATCCTCCTGCAACAGTCCTTAATACCAAAATAAAATACAGTCTAAGGAAGCATCTGAAGTACTATTTTGTCTGGTTTATTGTAAGAGAGAATCTTTTGTTATTTAGCCATGTTTTCTGGACCTTATGATGGGTTTTAGGACAAGTTTTACTGTATATATTTACGCTGAATGTACTGAAAGTAATGTATAGACGAGCAGAAAATATCCAAATGCATATTCTAAGACACACTTGTAGCATGCACAGATACTAATTCAAATTAAACTGCTATTGGCAGTATTTGGGAATTTTTGAGTGAGACACTGAAGGTGGCATGCTTAGATAGAGCTCATGACATCATGAACTTGAAATTAAATAAATTTGCAAGATAACAGAAACAAATGACATGTTTCTACTTTGGTTTTGCCTAGGAAGCCATACAATATGCATTCTAGCTATCCCTCTAAGAAGCAGGGTTGACCTAAGGAGACAAAATAAAGAGAATTGTGCAACACCCATCTCAGCTCTGAACCCTTTAGGAGCATCTGGTTTTGGGTGACATTTTTAAAGGTGATCTTAAAAAAAAAAAAAAAAAAAAAAATTTAAATACATTTTTCCTAATTCACCTTCCTTTGACACTTCCCTCTAAGTATGAACTCTGGGCAGAAATCTGTTCTTTACCAGTTGCTAAAAGAACTACTAATAAGTGTTAGGTTCTCAGGCGAGTTTTACCTATTGATTTTAGAGAGATTACATTTGGCGCTGAGTGATAAATACAAAATCTGCTCTCTAGTAGGAGCAGATTTTTAGTGAATGTAAGTTGTTTTTTAGTAGGAGTAGCTAGATGTAGCATTTGTTTGCCAGACAACCAAGCTGGATTTATTATCATACTACTGATACCAGCTTCGTCTTATCATAATGTAAAATGCTTGACCTGGCTGTAAATCTTCACAGACAAAATATGTAAACATTTCTTATATAGGCAGAGCCAGAAAACAAATACATTTCATTAAAAAGGTCAGTGGTACTTTGCCTCTGTAAAATATTTTAAATAACAGACTGATTCTTTTATCCACTGTGATGGTTAAGTTAATAAATAACTTTTCATGTTAAAGTAATACATTAATGTGTGTTTGATATTATTACATTTGCAGTATAAACACTTCCTCATCACTAAGAATAAAAACAGGCACCTAGATAATATTAAGACTGCATCTGACATGCTTATTGAGAAAGATTAGGGAAGGTACATTTCATGCTTCTGAACAAAAATTATAGCTTTTAAGTTCAGAATAACTTGTAACTCTCAAAAACAATGACAGGTTAGAAAATATAAAATTCTGCATGATGGTCAATTTAAAGGCAGAAAGCAATTTCACAGAGCAGTATACTGAGATATAAAGTTAAAAAGAAAACAATGCATCAACTTTAGGATTATGACAGCAGCTGACAGGGAAGAAGATACACTTACATAAGGAACAAACTGTTATTTATTTAGTTTTCAGTTACGGTTTGTTAAAAGCATGTCCTAAAAATGGAGAGGAAAAAAGAGGGAAAAAAAAAAAAGGCATAAACCTCATCTGAAGCCTCTTATTTTCAAAGATTTCAAGTCTGTCAGCAGTAAATTTCTATGAACAGGTAACTTATGTGCCAGACCTGTGCAGACTGATGTGAGGGACACAAGAAATTCCAGAGATTTTTAGGAATGAAACAAGGGCAAAGCTTTTGCTGTTTGGAAAGAGATGTAAGCCAGTACTGACCTTCTACAGAACCTGCTGGATTCTTACTAACACCTGGCTGTCTAAAATGTCTTACACTGAACTGAAGCTGCTGTGCCATACTTCAGCAGGGGCACTCACAAGAGGCTCAGGGCAGAAACTGGGCTAGGTGTGACTGAAAGGAAGCCGTTAGGAGAGCAGCAGCAGGAAGGTACAGGCAGGGAAGTGTCAAGAGGCTTCAGTGCAAAAGGGAAGGCAGCTAAAGGGTGTATCACTACTCTGACAACCTGGGTTAACAACAGGAGTTGAAGCCATATATTACTACCATTATACTATGCTACCTAATGCAATTGCAGCCACAATTCATGTTTTCTTCTCAGCTGATGAATATTTATTAAAATGACACTTGATATAAGATGGGATTTATTATTTCTCTGGTGTTGCCATGCTTCATCTGTCAATTTTTAGGAATAAATATCAAACACCTTTTCAATTAAAAGCAATACAAAAGCTTGCATTTTGAACATTTTCATAAAATAATTCATCATCTTTGTGGGCAAACCTTTGCTGGACAACATTTCATTTTATTTGTATGCCCCCATTAACATAATAAGTATGTGTTGGGATACAATTAGATCCAGCTGTGTTTTCTTTTTGTGTTGCTTTTTTAACTGGACTACCATAGTTCAAATAACGAGATGCCTGTCAGATTGCTCTGCTGCAAGATTCCCATTTAGTGTGTAGTATATAATTTGCATACTAATACTGTAAATAGTTTTCAGATTTCCTTGAAGATTTGAAACCTCTTCTATATGTGTAAATAGAATGCTTATTTCTTTCAGGACTAACATTGTGTATGAAAACAGTTCCCTTTCCACGTACACAAAGGAAAGTCTTGTGACCTTACAGAAATTGTTAAACAGCAAGATCATAATCAGGGTAGAATTTAGTCCTCATCTGTTTTTAAATAGCTGTCTGAAAAACTGTCATATATTCAAAGGAAACTTAGTTTGTTTTCATCCATTAATATGCCCTTGTCTCAAAGTACAAAAGCCATTGTATTAATATACAGCACAGGACATATCAGTCCCGTCATGATAAATTCACTGCTGAGATAAACAGATGCAGATAAATAATATTAGAAAACCACATATAGAAGATTTTTAAATCCCTTCAATTACTGAATAATCACATTAGTATGAATTCCAAGCAGCATAACTTTATATTGATGTTGTCTAGGAGGCTGCATAATAGGATTCTGCCAAGAAACACAACAAAAGGAGGAAGCCTCCCCTGCAAGGAGGGGATGTCCAAGAACTCCAGGTCCAAGAACTTATGTGCTTGGATCTGGCTACAGCCAACATTTGAAAACAACAACCACTTGAAAGTACGTTTAGTTAAGAAATTTCCACTTAATATACATAATCTTTCCCTAATAATTGTCAACAGTTAATTAATTAAGCCCTTGTAAATAGTGCTAACAGTAAATTATTTTTTTGACATCTGTAGTAACTCTTTGAAAGAATTAATTGTTTACATCAAATGGGGTGTGTTTTAACCATCAGATTCTTCCATGCAAATGTGCAGTGTACTTAATATTAATACTAGTCTGTTTGCTGTACAAATCTGCATGCTCCAAGAGCCCTTTTTATTGTCTGGCCACATAGTCAAAATCAATTGCTATTAACACCTTTTTGAGTAAAAATCTCTATGATGTAATTCTAGTAAGTGTAAAATCCATGACAAAAAGTAAAATAATGTTCATAAGGACATCAGTTTAAGTTTTGATGTTTGTTTGGTTTTTTTTCTTTCTTAAAGAATAAATCAATTTAACTGTGAATTTACTTAAGCTACAATAACCAGAACTTTTCTTGTATCTGAGACAAATACACCCATGGATGTGGGAGGGAATAAGGTCATGTACTGTGATAGGCTGGGAACTGTCTGTCTGTATTGCTGCTCCTCAGAAAATGATCTAAGGGAGAAGTGGAACATGAGTCAGCAATATGTCCTTGCAGCAATGCAGACAAACCACGTACCCAGCTGCATTAGCAATAGCATAGCCAGCAGGCAAAGGAAGTGGTTAATTCTTTCTGCTCCACATCATGAGGATACATCTACAATAACACAACTAGTTTTGGGACCCACAAACAACACAAAAAATATATTCAAACTGGAAAAGTCTGTTTGAAGATTTTCTGCTTGCAAAAGGGGAGGCCTAACTGGTGTCTGATGCTCCCTAAAGGGGACTTGCAGAGCTAGACCTGTTCCAGAGGTGCACCAGGAAAGGAATGGAGGCAATAGTCAGAAATTTCAGTAAAGGAAGTTCCAGTTAGCTATAAAGAAATATTCTTCATAATAAAAGGAAGAAGTTTAAGAGAAGCTGTGCAATCTCCATCCCTGGCGATGTTCAAAGCTTATTTAACTAAGGGCCTGAACAATCTTATTTGACCTTGAAGTTAGCACTGCTTTGAGCAGGATGTTAGACTAGAGGACCTCCAGAGGTCCTTCTCAGTCTAAACTTCTGTGGTATAGCCTATGATAGTCATGAGGATTCAAATAATCCACCTTACAGAACACTCCAATCAAGTATTCATAGCAGTGTGAAATTCATTACCCTGCCTTCCCCTCCCCACAACAGCAGAACTGAAAGAAAAGACTGATATTTGCTTCCTTACTTCTGCCTTTGCCCTCTGTCAGACTGTGGTGTGTACTCAACCCATACAAACCTAGCAATGATTTAAAGAAATGTAATTTCACAGCCTCTTTATCAAAAAACAAATAGACGCTATTAGAATATGCACACCCATAAATTCAAGGTGCATTAAAGCAGTAAATATATAGGTAGATTGATTCACATCCCTTACATAATTTCACTGCATTTGAGTGTCAAAACGCTATGAAATAGATATTTTTATGTCTTTTGGACTAAGTTGTTAAGTTTAATTGCAAAATACTAAATTACAGTATCTCCAGGCTTTCAAAATTTAAACACTATAAATTTAAATCATAGACAGGGATACAAACATGACAGACCATAACTTCCATTTGGAAAAGATTGTCATGCACCCAAACATAAACACAAGGCAGAGAGTGAAAGCTGTCTTTTTCATTATTTGGAACAGTAAACCATCACAAATATAGTAAGCTTAAAATCTGAAATGTCCTGAGTGTCAAATGTTAGTGTTGCTTCTGGAACAGTCTATTCTGCTATTTCTGTCATTGTTTCTGTCATTTTTCTAGGAAAGGAGTCTTCTAACACTCAACAGTCACTATTCGTGTCACTCACTTCTAAAGTAGGGAAAGGAAGCTAATTAGTAAATGATAAGGAGAACACCAGCATTCATTTTTACTCGTAGTCCTTATATTCCAAGTTTTCTTGTGTAGCTTGCTGAACTGTGCGTACTTAAAAATCAAGGGGTGAATGAGGGCATGCAAGATTATAAAAAAGAAATGAGGCAAAGAAAAAAATTCCACTGGTACTCAGCTGAAGGAAACCAAAGGAGTTACTAGCTGGAGGAATACCCAATTTGACTATGGTTATGTAGGAAAGTTTAGATTTTTGTTCTACATAGCCTAGTATCAAAGGAGACATTAAAATCCTATATTGAGTTGTCAGTAATGGCTAAAACTGAGGTTCTCAAAGAAAAGCACAGGCTATATTCTCCTGCAATGCACCAATTTTTCATTTCCCTGAGGTGGAAGTTATTGGAGTGTGCAGAACTCACTAAGGCTTATAAGGAGAGGTTGAGGTTTAGGTATAGATTATTCGGATATTTTGGGGTTTTACCTCAATTTACATGCTACAGGGTCAGTGAGTAAAAAGGCTTTGAAGTGGAAGAGCTGCACTATTACTGACTTGCTGGTGCAATAGAAAGTCTCAGAGGAACATTTCAAATTTGCTAAGTATAAATGGTCAGCTCTTTTAACAGGATTTGGTACAACAGCTGTTACCTTAAGGTCCAGTCAAAGGAAGGTTGCACATTTCCAACCCTTTTAATATTTCAGAAAACTGTTTCCTTGTTGGTTATCTCATAGGACCTGAAAGCTGTTTAAAATGTAGCTCACTTTATAACTATTAGATCAATCAACGTCAACTAAGTGAAGAAAAAATAAACCTAGTAGCCATAGTTGCCAAAACCTGCAAATATGTAGGAATGTGTAGATGCTGCTTCTAGGGAGGATCTCACTGGCCTCTGTTACACCATCCAAGGCAGTAAAGCCAAACCAATGACTGCATGGACTGGGCTCCAGGCATCACTTTCTTTTGGTTGGAAAAAAGTACCGTTACCTACAACTGAAGCACGTAATTATGGGTTTCATTTACAATCAGCTAGGTGTAACTAATCCAAAACACTCTTATGAACTTTATTAGCCTTTCCAAAAGTCTATGGCTTAATTACAATTTCCATTAGGATCAGAATCATATTTTCAGCTTTGAAAATAACTCTGACAAGTCAAGTATGTGAGCTTTGGGACTTATTTTGACAACATCTCTAGTCACAAGTTCCCCAGTAAATTAGCAGATGTCTGAAAAAAGAGGAAAAATATTATGGTGAATTTATTATGATACAAGTGATAGACTTTTTTTTTTTTTAATTTTGCAACTTATGCCACATCTATCATAAATGTAGCATAACCCAATAAATACCAACTCTAAATTGGGAGGGTATTCCCACTGCAGGGTCTAGCTACTTAATGAACATATTCTATATTGCACAGTTGAAATTGATGATACCAGACAGTTGTTTTCTTCCTCTATCTATACAGGGGCACTGTAAATTTTCTAGAAGTATCAAGACACTATCATGCAATAGGAGGGACCAGCACCAATTTTTCTTCTCTCAGATTTCCAAGCATATGTATCGGTCATACACTCTATATATATCTTTTTTTTTTTTTCAGTAGTATCATATTTCCATCTTCTGTACAATTATTTTTAGCACAACTATCTCTTTGGAAACATGCCTTTTTGATTCAGGTGTGTAACTGACACACAAGCACTGTGACTGGACTTTTTATTTCTACAGTGATTTTATAGAGGTCCCGCTTTCATTATAGTTCTAATAAGAAGCAAACTAGAAAGTCAAATATTTGGATTATAGTCCATTATGGCCATGGTAACTTCATATATAAATTGTAATAAGTATGTAAGTTTGATGATGACTTAGTAATACAGCTTCTATGAAGTTTTCACCTCCATAGACCAAACTTCTCTAAAAAGAGCTCACAATTTTTCTTGCTTTTCCTATGGACTCTCTCTTCTGGTTGAAAATAGCTCATCTGGGAAGTACAGCTATACCTTCCAATTATCATCTATAAATCATATTTAAGGATTAGGAAGCAAATCCCAAGATTGTTCACAAGTATAAATTCTGTATCAGAAAATTTCAGATTTTATTCCCAGATGCCTCATAAATTTGGCAAATAATCAGGGAAAAAATGTTAAAACCTTCTTGTATTACTAAAGCATTAGATATTTTCACCAATTTCTACAGCCTTTTAATTATGTATCTTAAAAGAGCTGTGTTATGCTACTAAATACTATCTTCATGGAACACAAGATAGGGTAAATAATTAACAATGTATGTATTCATTGTGACACTGAAATAAGCAAATAATGCTTGGAACTGGACTTGCATAGGATAGTCTTTAAGGTTATTATATTCTTTAATATGAATCTATTTTTAAAATGTGATACATCTGATAATATGCTCCAAATATTCCTGAATATAGTGATCTACAGTCAAGAGGTAGTATGGAAACTAGTCATACACAACTTAACTGCTAAATCCTGTCTATTTCAGCTGATAATCAGATACAACCTATTGGCTTTTAATTAAATAAATACAGCTTTTCATTTTTTCTTATTCATTCATTGAACTGGTATTTTACGTCAGAGAATACTCAATGCCAAATCTTACTCAACTGCTTCCTTCAGAGGAAGACATTGTCTTAATTCGTAAGAAGGAATAAAAGCTTTGTTAGGATTAAGTGTTCTTTTTTGTTAAAGGGTTTTAGTAGAAAATGATGCAGGCAGCATAGAATGAATTTAAATGCTGAATATGTGTCCTCATTAGCTTATTTCATATTGACACATTAAAGAACAGAGATAAATAATATAAAGTTCCAAACTTATTTATTAAATTGAAATGGATGAGCAATAAACCTGACTGTGCCATCCACTAGGACTATATTGATGCAAAAGCAAAGAATTCTTGATAAACTGAGGAGAAATGCATAAACATTTAGGCATAAATTAAACCCACTATAGGCAGCCTCATGTAAAGGACAGAAAACTTGCCGTTTGGACCAATGAGTAAAATCAATACATGCTTTATTCAAGGAATTATTTGGAGATCACTTACTACTATCAAAATAGCAGTATCACTGGTATTCTGCAGTGGACTTAAACAAATTATGACAAGGCGTGCAATTACTGGATAAAAATCTAACTACAAGTTGTTTCTCTTGTTTGGACAAGACAAATGAGTTTAAAAGACCAACAGGCGAAAAAGAAGACAACTGATCAATTAGTTTGATCAGGATTTAATTATGTTTGCAGCATGGTAAAATTCAGTTCTCAAATTAAGAGATGGGAAGTCTCACTTAGCATAGAACTTAGAATGACTTAAAATTTCAAAGGTTTTCAGCATCTTTCAAAAAAAGGAACCTGCTCTGTACCAGTTTCCTGTTTATAGCTATTGGTGTTCTCAAACTAGAGTTCAGATCTTTTCCCTGAATATCATCAGATTCATAAGGAAATCCAGTGGCTGTGCAAATCAAGGACCTGCTTGGAAGAGGAGAAAAAGAGATACAGAGAGATTTTCCAGAAATATAATGCTAGTAAATTAAACCATAAAATTAATCCATAGGCAATAGAACATCTTGAATCTTGACAGGGATTCTCACATACTTGTTTGTTTAATGACACATCTAGTGCAAAGCCAGGCTTTCACCTTAAGATAACAAGATTTTATCATATTGTTTAAAAAAAAAATTCTTTTGATGGTGTGTCAGAGAAGCACACAATATGAAAACTGCATATGAAAAGGGTGTTGAAATTTAATCTTTGAGACAAGTAACATGAAACTAAACTAGAAGCTGTTCCAATGAATATACTACTGCATGGATGTTCTATGGTTAATTGTTTTTGAAAGTTAATTATGTATCTTAAATGAGCTGTGTTATGCTACTAAATACTAAATTTAATTTTTAAGTACTCTGAATTTACAGTAGACTATTTTAACTTTGTAGTGACTAGTTTTCAGAAACAGAAACTATTGTACAAAAATTAGATCCATTGTATTTATTTGAGTGAAGCTTCAGTCATATTAATTTCAATGAAGGCTGTATTAATGTGATGTTTGTGTATGTGAAAATTTCAGTGTTTGTAACACTGTGGCATAAGGAAACCTGTTACACTTACCTGGTTTGTTGCCTCTATGCTAAATATTCAGAGTTATTATTGCTTTCTCATTTTTTTTCTCATTCCAAAAGGCAGGAAACTGCTGTTTTGCAGATTCCATATAGAAGAATTTAAGTTTCAATTGAAAAGAAGTAACAACAGGAAAATCAGACCACATGTCTCTGAAAATGTTGATTGCAAATATAGGTAACATTTAGAAATTTATTATCTGCCTTTTGACTTACTTGACAGAATGCTTTAGATTAAAGCAGCAGTTTATAAAAATCCTCCTCAAACAGATATAAGTATTTTCTGAAAATAAAAAAAATGTACAAGGCTTTGTTTCATTACCAGAAGTGCAATTATCTGAGACTGACAATTGCTGCTTTGGCTGCATTCCCTGCCTGCTGAAGAGATAACTCTGCTGCAAGGATATACAGTGAAACAGGTGCAAAAGAAGACATGAAAATTGTATACCGATACATCACTAGAGAATTTGGATGACTTGATTCACATTTGTTTCCCAGAGATCCTTAAAAACTTTCTGAAAATGTTATGATAAAGCAGACAGAAGTGTTCTCTGCTAAACAAGTGATCAGTCAAGAAAAGTCTGGGATTTGTAGCACACAAAGCATGAAATGTGCCACCTTAGCCAAGTTAAATTCAGTCTTTTGCCAAGTCTTTGAGGCTGATCTTGAAGGACAGGATGGAAAAGTCTTTAAAAAAAAAGCAATGAAAGAAAAGAAAACCTAGAAAAAATAATCATAAGTATCCACTGCATGACCCTGGACACCTGGTAATATTACATACTGGTGTAGAATGTGTGGCAAGGTTTAAAAAAAAATTAAAGATTAATGTTTTCCTATTTTGCTATTAAGAAACAATGTCATGAAACACCCAAACTAGTAATCATACCTATTTCTGAATTTTTTATCATTAGTAAATTATCTTAAACCCACACTTGTCCTTAAGCTTGCTTCTCTCCATATCAGACATACCCGACCTGGATACTTTCTCTTACTGTACTAAATCACATAAATTTTGATTTTCTTTTTCATGGAATCATTTAGATTAGGAAAGACATTTAAAATTGTTGAGTTTAACCCTTACCAATATTCAATTTTTTCAGAGTAAGCAAAATGATCATTTAGCATACCAGTGGTAGCAATGGGAACAGGTCCTGCAGATTGGGTTTAACTAAACTATGAATGGCAAAATGGAAGAACTCGATCACACCTTGACAGACACTCATGCTGTATTAAATCACAACATAACTAAACCGTAGCCAGAGTTTAAACTTTGGAGAGGGACAGAGAGTCCTAGACTCTTAAGCAAACATTTCCTAATTTTCCAAAATTAGCTTTTGAAATTTGCAGCAAAACTTCAGTGAGCTTTTGGTGTGTTTTGAGGGGCCTTGAAAATACATGGGAAATTGTAATTAGCTCTAACATGACCTTCTTCTTTTCAGTCGTTTTCTCTCTTTTTGGTTTTTTTTTTGTTTGTTTGTTTGTTTGTTTGTTTTGTTTTGGGGTGGG
>JANHGN010018844.1:6622-37287 GCA_024605025.1 Megaceryle maxima | reverse complement strand
AAAAAAGTAAAAAAAAAGTGTCATGTAATAGATATAATGAGGAAAAAATATTCTTTCATTTATTTCCTGTTTTCAAAATCCTTCAGCAGAGCTGTTGTGCCTTCACATCCTTCAGACAGCAGAATCCTAGCAAGTGAAATGGCACAATGACAACTAAACTCTAAGCTAAACACTGAAAGGATGCAGGGATGAAAATGAAACTTAGAGCTTCATAAACAGCATAGTGGTTTGCACCACATTACTTGATTCTGAATTCTGCATGCACGCCATTAACCTTGAATGAATTAAATTTCCAATAGACTTTATTTAGCATCAAATATTTCATATCAACTCTGAATATTGTACAGCTTCCCCAACCAGTAAGACAATGAGTGCAGCACAATTCCTTATTTTGCAGTATTTACCCACCTTCTCATGTGTGAGATGGAGGAATCTTTTGATTAGTGTAGGTAAGAAAACCTTATCTGTGGTCTCTACAATCAGCAAAAAGAGTCCATGTTTACTGGTTGTGGTTAGGAATGCTCCTGCTTCCTGACTGCCAGTTTGTCCACTACAGGACACTAAAGGAATAATTTCACATAGGAATCTAAGTTGCAGTCACTAGGAGGAAGGAATTGCTTATCTTATGCATAACTTTGAGGTTAAGGTAGTCAAATGAATTATATTTTACAACTCCGTGGAATCTTTCTGACAAGTCACCTGCAAATGCATGCAAACCCACTCCAGTGGATGCTATCGCAATGTTCCAAAGGAATTTCTGTGTATACAAAATCTAAAAATAAAGATGCAAATCCATGTCATGCACCAAGTATAGCAGACAAAACAGTTTCTATAGCTTCAGTTTCTGTGCATTTTAATATTAGCATATAGTTAGAATAATGCATTGGCATACATGCTGCTCTGTCACAAAAAGATGAGGGGATGAATTCTGGATCCTTTGTATCTATTTTCCTCTTTTCCTTAAAAGTTGGTAATTTCATTAAAAAAAACCAACAACAACAAAAAAAGAATATCCCTAAACCCCTTGAAAATATTAACAATAAAAAACATTTAAGTGAAATGTGTAGACAGTTCTGAGAATTCCAGGAGTCAAATTTTGTCTAGTCCAACTAGTCTGAACCAAAAAGAAGCACAAACTCCCTGTTCTCTGCACTTGACTAAGCTCTTGTAAATCCCATTCTCATGATCTCTGTATAAGCACCTTTAGTTAGCTTAGCACTTCCTTGAGTCCCATTGCAGGTATATTTTGGGAATTCATATCTCCTGCCAGCTCTAACAAAAATCATTGCTGCAGAGGTGGCTGATTGTTCAACTTTCTGTCAGGATAGTTTTTAACAAAAAAAAGTATCTTCAGATCACAGAGTTCTCAACACTGGCAAAACAATCACCAGGTCACCAGGAGCAGGAGAGAGGAATTAGCTTGCCACACTATTAATCTAATGCTGTGTCTAAGAAAACTCTTTTCACTGTGTGACTGTACCACAGTATTTTCCCTGCAGGGGTCTCTTAATGACCCTTTTTGCTGCAATTCCATAGAAAAAAGTCCACATAAGAATGTTTGGTTTTCATTATGATCATATCTTAGCCAGGACTCAAAAAATCACAGTCATCCCTCAGACCTTTTATCTCTGGAATATCCAGATCCCCTGCCCTTCAGGATTCTAAAGGTTATAATACCTCTGGCTTGTATTCTTTATGTCAGAAATGTTTCTATACACCAGTGTAGAAAAGGCAGAATATGCCCAAGATTTAGGTATTTTGGTAATATGACATATCCACTAGCATAGAAGAGAGTCATAAAGGACATTCCTATTCTTTAACTCAATTTACTGCCATTGCTATATGCTAAAAAATTACATCCTTGTTATAGAAGGGCATGTTTGAGGATGTATTTAAGAGCTACTTGTAGTCATTCAAGAAGCTGACAGCAACTACAAAATTTTAGTTCACCAGTTCACACTCTCATTAATATATTCTTTGGCTTGCTTGTAACAAAATTCACCATTACATTGGAAAGCAAAAAGAATGTGAAAATCGCTCTCATTTTCAGCCAGAACATTTGAAGGCACAGAGAAGTGAGGTTTTCTCCTGATTTTTATAGCAATGAGATCAGAAATATGGTTTCACAGGTACTGCTCCTTTTCTGCACCACAAGTAAACATGCACAAGTGTGAAGTAACAGCATGTGTCTAGTAGCCTGACCCTGAGCATCTGGGGAGGACGTCAGTCAGTTTCCCTCTCAAAGCAGAATCACAAGCCCTCAGCATTTCAGAAATTAGTGTGTCTGTTTCTGTAATCCCATGGTATGTATGAGTTTTCAGTGGTTTTACAGCTTCATACCGAAATATAATTTGCAGCAAGGATGTCCAACTAGAAGCTCCTTTAATTCTCTGTATAGCTCTCTATCTACCCCCAAAAAAGTCTTCATCAGGGCCTTCAGTATACCAAGGAGGCATAACTGCCCTGAGCAGCCCATGCAGGTTCTCCTCTGAGGTCTCCTGCATTCAGGAGATGTGCTTAAGGCCAGCTACTTCCCCTGGCCCCACCTTGAGCAACATTGCAGATACATCTTTGACCAGCCCTTTAACTTACCAATGCTGCTTTGGCTTTCTGACTTGACCTTGGACCTTCCTGGTCACTTGAAACTTTGTTGGTGAAGACATTCACCCTCAGTTCTTGTTTACCTTCCCTTGCAGAGCTGCCCGCTCTTGCTGCTCCCTGACAAGGGTGCTGAAAAATGCTTAACATAAGGATGAATGCTATGCAAGGAACAGGGTCTGATTAATAACCTCAATTTGCTAAATATGGACTACCACATACACTCTTATTTTTAGAACCAGTGTATTCTAATGGATTTTGCAATCAGTGTAATTGCCTCCACTAAAGGGAATTGTATATTAGATGCTATAGCTTGTGCTTTAGAAGTGACTCATTATCATGAGAAAACAGATTTGCCCATAATGTTAAAGGCAATATTAATACTCAATATTTCATAATGAAAGATGGTCAGTGATCTTTATAAATGGGCATTTGAACCACAAAGCAGTACTAAACCACACTTTGGTAGTCGTGCAGTAAATACAGACTACTCGCTCTTGAAAATTTTGTTCAAGCATTCATAAAACATGGGCAATGTGAGAGCTTAAAGTGAGATGGCAAAGTGTACTAGTGAGAGTTGTATGAAGATGATGTCTGGGTTTTCCCTCTTGCAAGTTTTTTAACTGTTCCACCCAAAATAATCCATTTTTATAGTTAGCTACTTTCATTTCCTATTCTTAACTGCTCACTTGTACTTGAAAACTCCTAAAACCTCTATTTTTTTTTTCTTTAAATAAGACAATAGTGATAATGACAGGTTTCATTCTAGAATCAAGAAACTGGACTGAGTACACATTATATTACAGACACACACTGAAAAAAAACCCTGGAGTTTTCACCCAGAAGTTAAATTGTGGAATTTAAGCCTGTTGCTAAACAGGGGCTAAATCTTCCCTCTCACCACAGTGTTGAAAATGTCTCAGCTAAATTCAATGGAAGTACAACTGGGCCTCTGAAGACCATGGATAACGCCACCTACACATCCACCACCACATACACAAACTTAAACTCTTTACATAATTGTCCCAGCACCAGTGGTGTTACAGCTTGATTCAGCCTCAGCTGGTGGGCGTAACTTTCAGCGAACATTCATTATCTCCACTGAGGACAGATTAAATTTATACGCTCTGTGAGTCAAAATTCTGGTTTCAGAGTCAGTGTGTACATGCCTAGTCAGTATTTAAAGAGCAAAGAAAATAAGTAGTACTGTAAGGTCTGAGGGTTTCAAAATGCCCTGTGGGCACACAGAAATTCTCCCTCCATATGTGAGAGCCTGCGTCAGATGGAGAATTACAGGACAACCAGCACAGAATGGACAAATGGCAGGATGGAGAAAATGAAATCAACTATCTTATTAAACATCAGGATTTCTAGAGCTATTTATATCATCTTTTGGTCTCTGCTTTTATTCAATAAAAAGAATATTTTTTTGTTCTTTGCAACAGCTACTGGATTTCACTCAGTCTTAAAAAAAAAGATTACAACTTTTAAGTGGAAAATGGGTCACCAATCAGGCTCATGTAATTATAAAAGAACTACACTTTTCAGTAAATGCTAATAAAATTAAGTTAGAAGGAAGAACATGGTAGCCTATGTGCACTAAATTGCCAAATGGTCAAAAAAATTCTGAAACTCACCTACTATTTCTACAACATTTTAGGAATGCACTTTGATTGTAAGTTTAGATGGGTAGCGGACTTTATCACAGAAACCAAGGGCAAGAAAGAAACCAGGTTTTTAACTACTAGAGTTCAAAAATTAGGAAAAGGCAAATTCATCTTCAAGACACGAAAGTCCCCAGATGATGTTGGCCTGGAAAGTGCTGCAGAGTGAAAAAAAGAGGTATGAAAGAGAGGTCACTGAAGCTACATAAACTATAGGATCAGATAAAGAATATCCTGTTGCCAAATCTAATTTAAAATTGCATCCATTGGTTTATTTCATACTTCCTTATGTTATCAAAATGTTTTCAATTTGCATGCAAGAATTTAATGCTTGGCTTTGACACCAAAAAAAAAAGGGCTTTCTACCTCCTCCTAAGGCTCTCAGATTTAAGGGGGACTCAAATGCACTTGCTAAAATGCTTCTAAGAAGAGGAGGTGCAAGAAATTGAAATACACTGATACTGTATAGTAACCACTTAGGGCATGGGCAATCCAAGGCAAGGTTGAGGATATCAGAAGATGGAGAGTATTTACTTCAAACTTCAAAAATGAGCTACAGGGATGACATCAGAAGGTGGCCATTACTCAACAAAGTTGTCAGTTACTCAGTAGCCAGCTGTCAAAAGGCTAACAATGGCAAGACACTGCATGACCACAGAAAAAATAACTTGTTATCACTGGTCCCTTCATGGACTGGAAGCTCTAATTTCCATATTGATAATGAAAGACAAATCTGTGTAGTTTACTCAACACAGTAATTTTAAAGTAATTATGAAAATTATGAGCTATGTTTAAAAATCTCAAAACTTATTATAGGAAATTTTATCTTTATTTATAGGGGACCTAGATGCAGATTATCAATGCTTTTAAAGTAATGCTTTTAAAATAATGCTGCAGAAAACATGTACTTGTGTCAGTTACCTTTTCATACACATTCATACAAATGCATTGGCCAAACACATGTTCCATACTCAACATATTATGGAAATAAGTTACACATTCATGGAAAGAAAGATTCTGGTAGGTACAAAACTCTGAAGTGGTGAGCTGACTGGAAAGCATTTTCAGGAAACGCCTCCTGCTTACAGAGCCCTTGCTGCAGTGGTTTGTTAATGTCAGAATTAGCAAGGATCAGAACAGAATTCAGGACATGCTTGTTGAAGTGAAGCTTTCTTTTCATCATTTATATGACAGACATATCTCCTAATGAATGTCGCTCTGCAGAGAAATATAATGGAATACAAATTTAGAGTGGAAAAAAATCTTTTAGGTCACCTCTTCCATCTTTCTGCTAATCCAAGTCTCTTTCCTAAAGCTCATTTGATTCAATTCTAGCCAGATACATTTTTTGCATAGCACTGGTCCCAGCCACATTTTCTTGAGGGACTATTCTCCTTGACAGACTGTACTCCTCAGTCCTGTCACCAATATCTTAGTCAATAAATTCTAAATATGTAATTTCTCAAAGCAAATTCACTCACTTAAGGAGCTGCAACCCAGTCTTAGGAACTATTTATTACACTACTTGAATCAGGTGGAAAAGAGTCTTGTTTCTTCCTACACCTAGAAATCCAGCAAATTTTGAGACACTTGAAATGGGTACTTAAAGGAGGGACTAAGGACCTAAGAGGATTGCTTGCAGGAGTCATTGCTGACATACTCTGGCTGACACTCGAGTGTTTAAAAATTGGGAATTGGGCATCAAGATTCAAGATTATAGAACTGCAGAGCTCTCCAGAAACTATTTACACTATATTGGTAAATTTCTCCTCATTCTTATAGCATGAATTTTAACAAATAAATTTTTATTTATATCTGACAACTTATATCAAAGAAAATGCTAGTCTGCTACCAGTTTTGCCCCATGCTACTGACTCATATTTATGGATTGATTTCCAGAGATACTGAACACATGCGGTTTTCCATCAGAGTTCAGGTGAGCAATAGCACTTAATATTTCTCAAACACAAATTGTTTCCTAATAAGCTGTTGCCAAGGGAATCCTGCCTGAGCATATGGGCAGAGAAAGTATATAATGCATCCTCTTCACAGTACTCCTTCTAGCCAATTACTCCATGGAAAAGGGCGCAGAAAGACGAATGAGAGAGAAAATTTCTGAACTTATCAAATTTTCATTGAGGGAGTTGAAGCTAGGCACGTAAAATAATCAGGCAACAAACTCTAGAGAGAAAATTATATGAAAATTTTCAATATGTGAAAAACATGATACATGATTGCAATTACTCTTTGTGCACTTTAGCATGACTGCAAGTTTGGCAGAGGAGAGGCAGATGAACCAGGTGCAATGGCTCGTGTTCAGAACGGAGCAGCAGAGGCTGAACACAGAGAGGTCTTTGTCACTTTACTCTAAAGCGATAAGAAGGTATCATTAGGAAGGAAGCTTTGTACAGGCTGTCTGGATAGCTGATTATCAAGAAAATTTAAAAAGGAAAGACTTTTGCTTTCATAAAAATGTTGGACAACAACAGCTATGAGACAACAACTTTCACATAGAAAAAGTAGATGGTTTCCTTATCTTACTGTAACTCAGACTGGATAACAGTCACAAATATCTATAGTACTGCCACAGAAGTTTGCAGGCAGTCCATATCCAGATGGGGAGTTTTGACTTTTAAAAGGAGCAGTTGTTTTGTTTCGTTTTGTGGTGGTTTTTTTCACCTGTAAGAGCCCTAATTTCCTAGAAGTACAATTTCAATTTACAGCACATGACTTTACCTGGAAGGCTACTGAAAATATGTATCTTTTCAAAATTTGTTCTTCTTCACAGCAGCAGAATTTAAGAATCTGCTTTGAATATGTAGCAAAATAGTCTCATTTATCATCATTTACAGATCGCACAGTCATGTGCTCTTAAAATCATGGTGCATTATCAGTTATTTACTGTGTTCTCCATAACCCTACCAAGATTATGCAATCCTCCTCCATTTTTAACTCATTTAGGAGAAATGCACACACAGAAAATTACAAGGCTGAAACAGCATCCTCTTGCATCTTTATCAATGCAACTGACAGTTATCATCTAGTATTAATCCAAACCTCCTTAACACTGTGACTGTGATAATGTAAAAATTTTATTCTCTCTCCTTAGAACATACTTCACTTTTTTAGTACAAAGTTAACTGTTAGAAAAGATCTGTATGTCACAGTTGCTTTTGAGTCTAATCATCAACAAAAGTGCACTCGAGAAAATGGGCAAAAGTTAATAATTCTTTGCACCTTACGCGTCTGAAATTCTTGTAAGGTTCTTACATTAGCACAGCTATGTTCATTCATTTTCTTAGGCTTAGGCTTGAGCTTTGCAAACACAAAAATAATTGCTATTTTATTGTGAATGGAATTTTTCTGTAATCATTCATTTTTATTATTTATCTCATTCAAAAAAAACCAGTAAGGAACTGAATTCCTCAAACTTTCAAGAGCTGTGAGTCACTAAATCTCCAAGAGAACCTGACGGGTCCCATAAGAACTAAATCCAGATGCATATGGAATAGCAATTTCATATTCAGCATTATATATCCTCTTTCTGAGATGCAATGGACTTAACTAGTCTCCATATTTAATTAATTCTGAATGACATGAACTGTTTTTAATCTGCCAGAAAAAAATTCTGTCAGATACAAAATTACATCTGTGAGAAAGGAGAAGATGACTACAGGAAGGTTGCGCACTCAGACATTAGATGCATTCTTTTCCAGAGCCAGTTTTCTGAACTGAGATCTCATTCTGTTTGTCACAAAACCAAATCATAATTCAGGAATGTGACTTAACTAACAGGAAACACCAAGCAATTTGAATTGCAGTGGCCTTAAAAATAATAATAATAACAACAATAACAATTTTTATTTTTAATGTATACCTCTTTTCATTAATAAAATGCTACTGAACCCAAAGTAATTCTACATAGAACATGTCCTACATAGGTGAACTCAAAGACGTAGGGTGTTAAAGTGGGTAGTTTTAATAGATAGGACTGAAGAACCTTTCTTTTTAAGTTATTTTAAATTTGAGGCATCATTCTGGAGTTCTCTTGTAGCATGAACTTGAAGAAAAAAGGGAAGAAGATTTTCAGCACTGTTTGAAACAGTTTCTTAGTAAACTGCAGAATGATCACATGGTCAGTATTTTGATAGTTATAATCAATGGTCACATGATTCCAGTTTGACATAGAATGAATTAATCCAAGCCCTCTTTTTGTCATCAAGACATAGCACTGCACTATAGTTTCATTATGAGAACGGGTCTGCAGTTTCTTGACATTTTGGAAGACTGTTTTCTTGTCTTTTGTCTTCATATGTTCTTCAGATACATCTATTTAAATGAAAATATTTGATGTTATAGGCTCACATGGAACAGGAAATAATATTTTAGAGAAGATATTAACATAGTATACAAAGATGTAAAGATCATTTGTTTCTGAGTTAGCTCTGGTAATAAAGTAGCACATTCAGTATCTCAATCTCATATAATTTCTAATTTAAGATTAATTATTTTCCTGTCAGTATATTACATTCTGGACAGTAGCCCAGCTATAGCTGAGTAATAGTAAATGTTTTGGAGTAATTTTTAAATTAAAATTAAATTGTAGTGTGTTTTCAAAGACTTGGAAAAATAGGTCAATGCCAAAGAAAGTGGTTTGCTTTGTTAATAACTTTGATAAAGGAAGATTACAGAGAAAGCCTACTTCTTGATGGCCTTGAGAGACTCCTAATGCCTGCCACAGTCATTAGTTTTAGGAGGTGCAATTTCAAGCTTCTTCAGAACAATTTCATGAAAAAGAAAGCACTGCACAGCTTCATAATAAATGACAGGAACAAAATTCATTTGCATATCTGTAATAACATAAATTATTATGTTTTCTAGGAAGTAACAGAATTACTGTGAAAACCTACAGAACTTATTTTGAGTGTAGTTGAGGTGGAATTTATCCTTTAAGAGTCAAATTGATTCAGTCCTACTCTAGATTTGGTTTGGATCCTTGAATACTATGTTTGATTTTTCTGTATTGTCCCACTGACCTTTGATTACAACAGTTATGTGGTCCTTTTTGCAAGCAGCTGTATTCAGTCTCCCTTTATCTGTCCCATAATCATAGAAAGGTATCAGAAAAAAAAATCCCCAGGCAACAAGGCAAATGCTAATTTTTGGGACTGGGAAGATGTTAACCTAATAAGAACATTATTGAAAAGTTTTCTTAAAAACTGTGTTTTCCTGCAAATGCTCTAGCATTAGCCAATTCTGGCAACACATGTCCACCTTAGGTAGACCTAATGCAATGCTCTGCCCCTGCTGCATGGGGCAGCTGCAGGTGGGTGTCTTACAGGCTTGTCTTTGGCTCATGACTCAGAAGGAGCAATGAGATGGCAGGGTTGGGGCTTTCACTTCCTTCACTGCTCTGCAAAAGAAGAGCTTAAATTCACCAACTGGAACATATTTTACAGGTCTTATATTTAAATTTCAAATGCTCTCAAATGGGTGCATTTACCATTCAACAAAAGCATCTCCCCACATGATAAAGAAACTGATCCCAAGTTTAACTCTATATTTCTGGCATGCAAAAACTGGACAAACTATACAAGATTTCTATTTAATGACTAAAATATGTAAATCTTTGCCCAGTTCAGTGATCAGGTGTGACTAGAAAATTAGTGTCTCCTAATTTAGATTAAAGGATATTAATAGAAACTTTCTCAGCCTGATCTCAAGTTCAGACCTGTTAATCATATATTTATTTATTAAAATCCCTCTGGTAATGTAAAACACATTCAGCTGAACAACTCAATATCTCTTAAAACCTTATTATATTACTTTCTGATCTTTAACATATTAGAAAACTACACTGAAGTGCACCTCTGAGAAAAGCAAATAACACTTTCAAGGAAAGGAAAAACATTGTAATGAGTGGTAAATCAAGCATTTCTCCTTCAGTGACTAATTTTCTTATATGCAGTCACTGATCACTCAAATGTGGTATGAATTATTCCTTGTTTGTAGCTTTCAGTAACTATTTGCTGGACATCTTCAAATCTCAGTATTTTAAAGAAAGATGAACATTCTTCTTTTTCTATAGGATGAGGAAACACTGTCACCATTTTCACACTCTACCTTGAAGGCACTCAGCTCTGCTGAGAGACTCTGCTTGAAATTGTTTTATTTAGGAATGTATTTGAAATTAAACTCTGTGTGCTGTGGAAAGGAAGCATCTATTGGAACCATCTATCTCTGCAGTTTCAGCTCCCAAGGGCTAAGATTGAGTCTATATTACAAGTGAAGATGCATGTATATTTCCAAAAAGTTGTAAATAGAGACTTTCAAAGTTTGAGTTTTTGAAAATGTAAATTATCATGCTTGTTTACCAGAATAAGTGACCTGGTCTTCAGATGAGCTGAGTACTTACAGTCTGGATTAGAATGAATAGAAGACTGCTCACAGAGAATCCACTTTCTTTAAAAAATAGGTCACTATTTGGTATACGGAGGTAGCTGGCATCAGTTCTAATTTTTAATGCTTTTGGGTGATACTTTACTACCTATTATCTTCAGATTTTCCTATCTAAGCACACATCAGTAATTACAACATATAATTCATGAATAAACCACGATGAAACAGCCAAATAAGCAATATATTTTGTTTTACAGTTCCTATTAGAACCATATTAATTTCCACAATAAATAATTTTCAACATGGTGTATACCAGAAATAAGAGATCTAAACTAGGCACATCTCTGGGTCTGAATCTGAGAATAACTATAGCACATTCAACAATAAAGCATCCTCTACTTCACTGAGACTTAGTCACTGTTAATAATTACAATTCCTGGACAAAACAGATGATGTAAATAGGAAGGTAGGTTTTCATGAGTTTTGAATCTTTTCTTTTTTCCCCTCAGATCAACTCCAAAACTGACTTTACTAAACTTTTAATGAACTTGGAAAGAGGTAAGAACACACAACACATTAATTTCTATATGAGCAATTCTTGTACAGGAATTACATGACATACAATTACATTTTTAACAGCAGGATAATTAAACAAGACAGACTGCAATGATGTGTTCATTCACATACTACATAATTACTGGAAGATATAGGAAAGATTTTTACACTGACCATAGTCTGTATTTTCCGGCTCCCAACAATTTGATGGCCAAAAATAAGGGGTCTATAGATAAAACAAAAAAGTAGAGAACTCATGTTAGAAAATGCAAGCATTATACAGTCCTTGGATTGATACTGGTTTTCAGTACATTTTTGATAGATCTATTATATTGTTAACTTGACAATTTTGAAACAGGTTTCAAAACAGAAAATTATATTTTTATGCTTGTTTATTGCACTAGTGTCAGAATGACACTGATAAAGAACAAAATGTTCTTTTTATTCTTAAAGTTAAGGAAACAAAAACCACAAGGTTAAGTAGTGAGGTTGTCTTTTTCATCTTTCCTAGCAACATACATCCTGCATGTCCTGAAGAATCAGTTTTAGAAGGTGAAAAGCCAGAAGGCAATCTGAGGTACACTCAGTTCTTTATTTTGGAGAGCTTTCATTAATACATATTAATATTCAATACTCTCTCCTAGTAGTTATTTGTTTAAAAGTGCCACTAAGCACAGCCTGTTTTCAAAAAGTTCTTTTAATTTGTTGAAGTCTATTTGTTTTCTAATTGTTTTTCTAATTTGTGATTTAAAACATGATTTTTTTAAATGGAAATCCAATAAAAGTATCAATAATTCATTAAATACTATGCTTTTTAAAACTGTGCTAAATGTATTGTTAAAATAATTCACTTCTACCAAATGCAGAATGAAAGACCATATAAGCATTTTTGATACAAATAATTTTTAAAATGGTAACTTTTTGTTAAAATGTAAAGGATTATAGTACTTTATACATAACAAAGTTATATGTATACATATAGATACAGACTCATACAGAAAATTATATATTATTTGAACAGTTGAATTGATCTCATTAAATATGTGGACTGGTCTGAGTAGTATTTCAAAGCACAGGTGTTTCTTTAGGAAAAAAATCTGCTTTACACTCTGTTTTCTAATTTTTCGCAAAGATCTCCCAGCTGCAAAAATGGAAACCTCTCTTGCCTCAAGATTGTTTTAATCTTAATCTGAAAACCAACAGTGCTGAAGAGCGACAAATTCACACCTACTGTCAGGTTAAATGTATATTGTGAAAAATCTCTCTGTGTTGTAAGTGACCCAACAATCTTAGTAGGAGCATTTTAGAACTTGTTATATCAAGCAACAGCAATGAGTTAAAGAAACTATCACAAGCTAAATTAAAAATCTGAGATGTGTTTCTTGTAAGGTGTTTTGTGCTCTGTAAGCCATTCTCCTATCAACTAATCCTTCGCAATGCCACTGAAATAAAAATGACCACTATAATCGCAAATAGAAAGAAGAAGGTGAACCTCTAAACAATGAATGGCAGCACTCTGCAAATCCTGGAGAAGCAAGAAGCTGTAAAAGTAATTTAACAATGTCAATCATATAAAATATAAAGTCACAATCATTTAAATATAGTTTGCAAACTTGAGGAGGGAGAACGTTCCTTCCTCAGAGGCATGAAGCCTATCTTTGGAGACACCCAAGAAAAAAAGCACAACTACATCATTTTCCAGCTAACAGTACCTTTAACCTCTGTTCACAGGTTCAAGCTGAGCTTCTGGAAAAAAGATGCAGTGAGTGTTACTAAATACACAGAAACTATACCCGCTCAGGCAGCTTCTAAGCTGAAACTGTCCGAGGCTCATATTTTATTCAGGGGGGAGTAGCAGTTATGGTGGAGGATTGGTGGAGAAAGCTGCCTGGGAAGAGCCCTTTCAGAAGTAGATAAAGATTCTTCTAATTGTGGGTATACTTGCTGCAGATTCCCTATCAAAACTCCTCATACATACTTAGTATTTCTCTTGACAAAGTACATACACTCCCATCCCAGCTGAGATTAAAAATATTAATTCTGTCTCATGATTTTAAGCAAATCCTAAAATTGCTTTTGTCATTCATTTCACACTAGACTATAAGGAAGTACCATATATTCACAACTATATATTTATGATGTAAGAAGAGGACTCTGTTGTTTCATACATAAATGAAAAGGTACCCTCAGTCACCAAGAATACTGAAAAATAAAGTAGTTCTGAGAGGCTCTCAGAAAGTTTATATCAGTGAAGGATAAATCTGATAATAAAGTTTCCAGTATTTAGCAAAAATAACACACTAAACTTTTATTTGGGCTTGCGTATTAGTGGTGGAGGGAGCATGGGCGCTAAATAGAATACAAGAAAAGGGGCAGGATCTCCAGTGCTGTGAAATGTCACTTTAGCTCACTAGGAGGCAGAGGTGGCCAAAGCTTTTCTGAAGGATGAGAAGGTGTGTCGCAATGGCAGGACCTCTATCTAACAGGGTCTCAGTTCAGACTAATGCTGAGAAGCGTGAAAATGAAACAAGGGCACTTTTTACCTTCCAAAGCTGAATAAAACTTTTGAGAGAACAGATAAATTAGATTTTGTTCCATTAGAGAATGTCTAAATAATACTTTACAGGAGTGCATTACTTAAAGCGAAAGTGACTGCATGATGAGACTGGTATTCTGCAAAGATGAGCACAGCATCATGAGGGTTAGCAGGCTCAGAGAACAGGCAGCGATGGTCTCTCAGGAAAGTAAATCAAGGGACAAAGAGATGGAAGGGGTCAGCAGTTATTGAAAGAGACCACACTAAATGTCCTAGTACCTTTAAAAAGAAAGTGTAATGACAGGCCAGTGTAACCATAAATGCACTAAACATGAAAAAAAAGATCATGAAAAAACACAAATTAATGTGTATGCCACTAAGGATGAGTCTAAACCTCCATATACAACCATGTCTCTGGAGAGAAAAGCAGAAAAGTTACAACAGGACATGAGTTTTAATTAGCAAAGCACATAGCAAGTCACAAAAAAAGGTTTCAATAATGTGTTATAAGGTAAGCCAAAAAGAAACTCCAGCAAAGTCAAACATTATGATGTGAAAAAGGATTTAATTAATTAAATGCTTTCCTTGTTTGAGTCTCCAGAAGGAGGAAGGCTGTGGTGAGATAAGGGTCTTTCTGCCCAGGGAACAACACATAGGCATGAGTTCTTCTTGCTCATGCTATGAACTGGGCAGACAACAACCTGCCTCTAAACTTCAAGCTGTGACCCTGCCTGCGTGGTGCTTGGATGCATTTAATGGGACCTGCTGAGAAGTACAGCTCATCAGCTCAAGCACTGCAATGGCCAGAGCTGGTCTGCAGCCAGCTGGCTGCCAGTGGTAACAAAGTTCAAGTCTGCCCGCAATCAGTTCTGCAAACATGCCCAAAATTAATTTTAACATGAACATAAGTCTACAGGACAAAGTACAGGAGGAAAAAAATAAACCCAAACAGGAAGATAAATACTCATATGAGGTCAGACAGTTCAGGTTAAGAGGCCTGAAAAAATACATCACAGAACACTTAAGAACTTACTGTGTTTTCAAGTAAGTAAATTGTGTTTATTTGTAGAAAAACTAAAAATGTCTCACCAAACTACAGAATGACTTCTGGTTCCTCAGCACCATGTAAATGACCTCTATACATGGACTATGCAAGCGTAGCTTGGTTTAACTATTTGTTACAACATACATATCCCAAATACACTACAGAATAATTATAACATCCCTTGCAATATCACATATTCCTACAGCACAAACATTATACACTGTATGCGCTTTATTTAATGATCTAAAAACCCTACATAAATGAAAATTTTCCCCAGCAGAGTTATGGATGTGATATAACATGTGGTACCTCAATGCTACCATTTTCAAAGAGAAGATTATGAAATAGCAAGGGGTTTTTGTGAAATGTAGAAAAAACTGAAAGAATTATCATACAAAAGAATTTTACTTTTCCTCAGAAGGAAATGTGAAGCAGCTTATTATGAACAAGATTAAACATCTGTCATTTTGCCATGACATCCCACTTATAGCCGGAAGGAAGGTGGGTGGTAGAATGGTTTGGGAAAAGTCAAGTACTGTTTATCAGCCCAGGCATAAATAATGCTGCCAGTTTTTATCAGTACACTTTTATGGCACTTTGTTTAATTGTATCTGTAATTTGAATAAGTAGCCAGTACAAGTCAGCAGATAGAGATATAAAACTCACTGCATATGTGATTGTAGAGCCATTTAAGCTTTCAGAACAAAACAGGCTGTTACAGGATCTCTATGCCATTAACAAAAATCTGGTTTTACACACATACTGGTTCTCTTGCATTATAAACTAATATCATTAGGTAAACCTTAACCACAGAAACCCATAATCCTTCCATTAATAATGTCATATGAAATGAAATCCTGTAATATAGCATATATTCCACACTAAACAAAGTGGTAGCAGTGGATGCAATGCATCACGAGCAATCCTGTGATAAAACAAATAGATCTGCTTTGGCCTTACCATAAAATTAATCAATAATATCTGAGATAATGAAACAGCCACTTGTAAAAATCATTGTTGCTCATCAGCTTTTGTAAAACATGATTAATTTCTATGCATTAAACTGTATTACTGAAGAGGGAAATAATTAAGCATCTTTGAGTTACCCCTTGTTGATAGTAATAAGAAAAGAATTGTTTCTGAAGCTGCTCAACTCCATGAAATCTTTTACAATCTAATTACTGGGATGGGGGAGGAATATTCAAATCACTCATAAACCTTCCTTTGCATATTACTGCTATTCTTTCTCACAGGCACTGGGGAGTCTTTATATAAACAGTATAAATCAAGTCTTTGCTAAAATATAGTTCTACACAATCTCAAATACCTTGCACGATAGATGGCAGAGTTCACAGGCACTCAATTTTACATTCACTGCAATTGACTCACATGATCTCCAGGTGAAAGGTAAGACTGCTGGTCTAGCACTGTCAAGCCCACAGAGAAAGGATGCCAGCAAGTAGTGCTTTACAGTTAGCTCAGAATTATTAAAAAAGAGGTTGAGGGAGTTGGAAACAATAAAGATTTTGGCTCTGTGACTCCTCTTTTGTAACCTGTAAAGGGGATGAGCAGAGAAAGCAGTTGGGAGGGAAAGTACACTTGAGTTGGGAGTTTAAAAAGTAAAAAGGGCACTGATAGGGCCATCAGAAAGATACATGGATTCAAAATTATTTTTCCCTCTTTGAAACCTAAATAGAATGTGTACATGCTGAGGCTGAGCTGAAGAGACAATGAATTAGTCCTTGCACCTGCAATTACCAAAGAAAAACTGCCAAATGCTGAATGAGACAACCTGTTTCTTTTTTATTTCTAAAACCTGTCTTCCAATAAAATCCTTTGCTCAAGTCATGGTAGATGATCCAGCACGGCTGTGGAGAGTGGCTGGAGAGCTGTGATATACAGCCACAGCCTCAGTATTCAGAATGGCCAGAGGCTGGTACAGAATTGAGCCAAGAGGTAGCTAGCCAAGCAGGGCTGACTCAAAGAGATGTGAGAAGCAATGTAATTCCACCTGAGAAACAAGGATCCACAACACTTCAAGCTCATCACTATTTTAAAGCAAAGATATTCCAAGAGCCCTACAGAGACTGCTATATATTCCTACTCCCAAATTAGGCATGGGAAAACAAGGGCAGACAGGTTAAATGCATTAGTCAAGAAAGTGATCCCAGTGGTAGAACAAGAGAACACATCACAGGTGAAATCTACATCTTGCCAAAATTCAGATTTTGCTGCTATTTTCACCAGACTTCTGTTCTCAGAAAAACTTCCCATTTTGATCCTTTTTCTCAGTTATTTATGCCTTCCATCTTAAAAGTTACAAACCAGCAGAACCTAAACTTCATCTCTGAAAATTAATTTACCTTAAATCACAAGCTAATCTCATCACAAAATGGGAGTGTGATTATCATGAGCATCAAGTATCTGAGGAATTTGTTTAAAGACAAAAGATACTAAGAAACGTTATTTTTCACTATGAACCTTGAGACACTTTGTATGCATGGGCAACTTGGAGAAGTATTTAACCTATCTTTCCCTAGGAGACTATTATAGAAGTTTACCAGCTGAGAGGGCAAGTCAGGAATTCCTTGCCACAATGGACATATTATCACTTCTGTGGACATGGATGAAAGATCTTAGTAAGTAGTACTTGGTCCCAGAAAGACCTGCTTTGTAAGGTGCACCTTGCTTTCTTATTTGTACCCCTCATACCTATTTGCTCTCATGTACAGGAGAGTGGTTATCAGGCATTCAGCACTCTTTTTTTGGTCCCATTGGAACTTAATTGGTCTCTCTGGTCCCATTGGCTTAAATTATCAGTAAAGGGCAATGCAGCTATTCAGGATGGTTCAGAAAGTATCACTATCTCTGAATTTTCTGCTTTGACTTGTTGAGACTAATACATTTACTCTCTGAGTAAGGCAATTAATATTTAGATCCATCTCCTTTGAATTAATTTTTTATCACAGAAACTAACCTAATTACACCTCAGTAGGTCAAAGAATGATCTAGATTTTTTTAATATTTTATTTCTAAGGCCACATTATTTAAAAAGCAGATATAGCTACAATTATACAGCCCTCCTGATGGCAAGAGTAATAACTGAAAAAGTATAATTTGCCTGTAAAAGGGCATTTGCACAAATGAAGCACAATTTCCACCACTTTCAGCTATTTTTATAAAACAGAAGGTTGTTTAAAACAAACTGGAAGTAATTTTACTGTCAGGGGGGAATGTGTCACTCTTTGGAAAATAAAAAAATAGTACATAGAGAATGTTATTGTATCTAGCCTGTTTCTTGTAGGTCAGGTCTTTGTATTGCAGACAGAGATTTCTCTGCAGGGATGGCTTCTGAACTTTTCAGTGCTGGCAGGTGCATAGCTATTTCTTCCTATTAAAATATCCAGAAATTTGTGAATCTGGTCCAATACTCAGGGGGTCCTATGTCCAAAGCACCTGCACAACTACTTCAGTGAAGAATTCACATACTTTCCTCCCTATTAAGTCATTTGTCATCATTTTCCAATTTAACAGCTGCAGTAACAGAATTAATATTAGCTTTATTTTGGTGGGGAATGTGGAACTCTAATGTCATAACTTTTGCTGTTACAACTCCAGTTAACGGTATGACACCACTATGAATTTTGAACCTTTCTCCTCCCTTACGTGTGTCTCTAGAACTCAGCCCAAAATACTGATGAAAGTATTGTAGAGAAATTAATCTAATACAGTACTTGAGATTATAATTAGTTGTCAATCTATCACAGTTTAATTCTGAATTTTAAAGATAACAACTGCATATTTCTTTTATTCTTGATGACTTATTATTTAAACAATGTTTAACACAAAGTTTAGACTTAAATATCTTAAAGACAATAGACTTTTATTTCTATGAGATATTTTTATGTAAGTATTAAACACAAAAGTAACAGAGCAGGATTACAAAACTATAGTATTCATATCATCAATTGCATAGTGATAATCATATAATTTCAAAACAACAAATACCTAGGGAAGATCTTCTAGCAACTGTTGGTGATACCAACAATACAGAACACAACCACCACTGTCAGAGGCGGCACATGGCAAGCAAAGCTAATTCCTTCTCTAGAGTACAGAGCCAGATATTGGTAATCATATTTATTTCAAGTCATAAGTGATACTGCCCTGCAAACTTCTAGTCTGCTATTCCTTATTACAAAAGCAACACTCCTGGTCCCCAAACCCTTATATTGAAATCTAACAATAAAATACATCTATACAGGTAGCTGAATAATATACACATAGGTGTAGTTATACATATAAACCCCTCTAGCTTGTTCTGAAGCATATGCATGTTTGTTGTATGCAATGAGACTGCTCTCATTTGAAGAATACACACTACTTCAATAGTACTCTGTTACCAATAAGGAAATCCTCATATAAGAATGAATATAAATATGACTCTTCATTTTTTTTAATAAGATTTCTGCTGCAGGCTTAATATGTAAAATACCTCCCTTTCAAATTAAGACTATGTTAGGAATAAGAGTCAATAAGGTAATTTCATTTCCTTTACTATATTTCCAACATACTAATTAATTTAATGATAGATACTTCCACACTTAGCATTATCACACTTTTTCAGGGATCATAATGGTCTCTATCGTCTTAACACTTTGCTGAATTAATTTCTAACTAATATCTTCTTACTATCTTTAAGGTCAATCACCACCATTTACTAGGTTACATAGAAAGGAAGTATGGTTGAAATTTTCTATGAACCTTTGTGTAAAGCCTTTAATATAAGCCTCCATTTGTGCAAGTCAAGAACATACTGCAAACACTTACCTGGAATCGATAAAAGGTGCCATCATCCTTTAGTGTTAAAACATGATCTGAGATTGGAAAGAAATAGCCGTGTGCTGCCATCAGTGTTCCCAAATGGAGAGCTTCCACTGTTTGAAGAAGAAAAGAAAGATAAATTTAAAGAATTAAATAGCTTATTTTCAGCAGTTTAGTTTTCTTGTTCAGATTCACCTTATCTCCTGCAGATAACCACTTGACTTTCAGTCAAGGTCCTGTCATCATGAAAGCACTGCCTTTTTCTGTGTAATACAATGATGCAACCAAAAAAACCCCCACATTTACTCTGCCTAATAAATGGCTATTAGATGTCCCATTTGGCACTGCAGTTCCACAGTTTATACCAGTATTAGCAGGTAGCTACCTCATTGTTTACTCACTTGTTTGGAAGCTGAAAACAGCCATCATTTTTACCGTGATGGTACAGCCTGTTTTTTCTCTTCAGAACAGTTTATTATATTACATGACGTTACAATAGTTGATTCCAATTGCACATCATCTTCCTCACCAGCTTTATAAGAATTACAGTAAAGAATAGTGATTTCCTTAAAAGTTTCTCATTACCAGGAAAATAACAAAAGATCACAGAATAGAACCTAGTGTGTTTCAGCATGTGGCCATTGACTTTGGGCCTGTCACTGAATGGAGCCTGCCTCCACCTCTATACAGCCTCCCACCAGGTATTTATATACATAGTTGAGCTTTCACCTGAGCCTTCTCAAGAGTGAACAGCATCTTTTCTCATAGGAGAGGTGCTCCATGCCCTTAATCATCTTCATGGCCCTCTGTTGGACTCTATCCAGTCTGTGCATGTCTACCTTTTAGTGAGGAGTCCAGAACTGGACACACAGCATGAATTCAATTCACTTCAGTGAACAAAACCGTAAAATGTAACAGTCAGGTTTATATGTGCTCTTATATTTTAGTGAGTAACTGTCCAGCGTGAGTCCCTGAAGTCTCTTGCTCAGTATTGTTATTATGTGGCTGACAAGAACACAATGTTGTAGGAAGTGAATAGCATTACAGTCAGAACAGCGTTAGAGTCATGCTCTTGTTGCAGTATTTATGTCCTACTAACTCTGTACCATATTTCTTTACCAATCTTGTAAAAACTCCAGTATATAAAACCATAAAATAGCTGCACAACAATTTCTGCTGTAACATTAAAGATTTCCTAGTGTAACCTGCTAATATCAGTCCACAACCACTGAAGCAGCCTAGTTTTAAAAAATGAGCTCTGGAAAGGAGCACAAGGGTTTCTGAGCTCTATGACAAAGCCACCAGTTACAGAAGCTGGCAATGGAGAGGAAAACATTGCTGCAGGACAACAGCAGGGATGAGAACAGGAGAAAGATCAATAAAAAGGCCATACTGGACACCTGAGTAGTAAGGGGAACGTTTAACAGAGGAGGAAGTAAGAGCCAAAAAGAAGAAACAAACAGAGATCTGACTAAAAAAAATGAGGGATCTTGGACCATTCAGCATGAATCCATAAAGTTTTCAGAATCACTAAGGATGAATATTTGCACTACGGAAAACTTATTACACCACCACAACATATACAGATTCATATTCATCCTCAGAAAGGAACCTGTTTGTTCCTATTGCCTGTAATTTGGCTTTTGCAGCACAGATCTGTCTTGTCCTGCCTCTTTAACACATCACTGCAGTATCTGACCTGCAGTCACAGCATCATCATCCAGAAAGTAATTGAGGTCTGATATCTGTGTTCTTGCTAACAAACACAGAACAAGAAATTCACTTATACTTCACCCATTATTATTTTGGATATGAGAAGGAAACACAAGTTTATTTACTTACATGTATTTTGTCAAGCATTCCAGAAAATTCCCTCTTTCACCCTTTTGCTCACCTGGAGAGATTCATTGCTATAAGATATACAGGAGGTGGAACAGGACATTTTTAAGCTAACCCAAAGCCAGCAAGCATCTGAAAGGATCAAGAAGGGGGATCTAGACAGTACTTAACTGTGAGCACATGAACCTACCAGGATTTATTTGATACCAAATAATCTTCGTGATCTCTGTATTTAGCAAACTGGTTCCTGCCCTTTCTAGCAGAGCCATTATCTAGGAACATTTTATATCCAAAATACTCTCTGGCCTGCTATAAAACGCTACAATCCTGCTAATAAACCTTCTCCCAATTGCAAATCTACAAGAAATCTCTTTAGCAGAAAGCAGGTAAGTTGCCTTGCTCCTTGTGCTTGAGATGTTTGCAAATCCCCATCTGAACATCATCTTAACTAATATACGTCCATATATTGTTGTTATTCATTTATTCCAAGCCACTAAATTCTATCAACCCGTGGATCAGAAACTTTGGGTCAATGCTTTCTGTAGTTAGTTGCTGAGGTTCTTTTCATTTTGGTTCATTTCATGTACCTTATAATTTTATTAAGCTTTTCTTTGTTCTTCACACTGCAATTTATGGCCAATTCCAATAACTTTGTTTTTGCCGGTTTTACATATCTTCATGGAATGAGAGAAAAACAAAGGAAGAAATGTGCTCACATATTTTAGAGAAATGATTTCTTAGATAAAGGTGACAGAGCTTGCCAGGGAGCTCTGACACAGACAAATTGTGTTCTCTTCAGATTTAGAAGAAACTATATAGGTTCCAGATTTGTTTCATGTTCTTCCTGGATTCTAAATTGTAATATTTTTCAAAAGCACAAGGATTTCACATTATTTCACTTTACTCAGCAATCTTTAGACCACACAGAATCATGGAATGCCTTGGATTGGAAGGGACCTCTAAATGTCATCTAGTCCAACCATTCTGCAGCAAGCATCCTCAGACTCAGAGCCTCATCAAGCCTGACCTTGAATGTCTCCAGGCCTCCACCACCTCCCTGGGCAACCTGTTCTAGTGTTCCACTACCCTCACAGTAAAGAACTTCTTCCTAACATCCAATCTAAATCTACCCTTCTCTAGTTTAAAACCATTGCCCCTCATCCTATTGCTACATGCCCCTGTAAACAATATCTCTCCATCTTTCTTGTAAGACCCCCTTTAAGTACTGGTAGGCTGCTCTCTGAAGCCTTCTCTTCTTCAGGCTGAACAACCCCAACTCTCTCAGCCTGTCCTCATAGGAGAGGTGTTCCAGCCCTCTGATCATTTTTGTGGCCCTCCTCTGGACCCACTTCATCAGGTCCATGTCTTTCCTGCATTGAGGGCTCCAGAACTACTGAACTACTATGTCCAGTTGTGAATAATATGTCCTCTCTAATACAAGAAAGATATTGACAAACTTCATTGTGTCCAGTGGAGTGTCACCAAGATGGTTGGGGCTGGTGAACATGCCCTGTAAGGAGAGGCTGGGGGAGCTGGGCTTTCTCAGACTGAAAAAGAGAAGGTTTTGGGGATGCCTAGCAGCACCTTTCCAATGACTAAAAGAAGATTACCAAATGAATGAGCCAATGTCTTTATGGAGTTGTATAGAAATAAAAATAAAACAAACAAACAAACAAAATTATAATAAACTAAACCAGGAATGGTTCTGACTTCAGCTAAGCAGCAGGAAAGGCTGCCCAGAGAGGCTGTGCAGTCTGCATCCTTGGATGGTTTCAAGATCTGAACAGATAAAGTCCTGGGCAACACATTTGACCTTACTGTTGACCCTGCTTTGAACAAGGGGTTGAAACAGAATTCTCCTGAGGTCCCATTCAACCTGGATTATATTACAACTCTCTGACTCTAGGTGGGTCAAGCAGAAGCAGACCAAGGAGTAGAATAAAAGGGATGGACACAATTGGAGAAGAAATTATTTGAAAGCTCCTACCAAAGCAGCCTATAATGCTGCAAGGTTGCTTACAATAGGAGTAAGAGCTTGTATTTCCCTCACTGACCACTGAGTCACTAGCGGTGACTAGTTTTCGATGTGAAAAATGGAAAGAGAGATCTGGCCTTCTCCAGAAGCCAATTAGGTTTATTTAAGGTCTGAATCATTCCCAATAGGAGCCTATATCTTTTTTTTCAGTTAGGTATAGAGACTAAAGTGGTTTTATTCTCACCTCAGGCAATCTCATTCAGGTAGGATGAATCTAGACTAATTGAATGTTAAAGCATTTCTCTGTCCCTATAGCTATTAAGAGTTAATGGGGACATATAAACTTGTTACGTCTTCTTTTTCATTCACCTAATAGACAACTAATTTTCATTTTTTATGGCTATCACTCCAGCAACTTATTACAGCATTGCCTAAGTATAAAAGCATAAATATACCTTTTTAATATTAACCTCAGATCCACTGCAGCTCACACTTGGGAATGTGAGCAGTATCTGCTTTATTAAAAAAACAAAACAAAACAAACAAACAACAACAACAAAATAACCAAACAACAAGGAAAATACCTGCATGGTGTAAGAATAAAGACATTCACATGGAAGTCTAAAACCTTCCCCACTGGTATTATCTGACAATGATGCAACTGCATAACTGAAGTATTACCAAGAATCTTTGCACAGAGATTGAATACTCTATAAATCAGATACGGCTCAAAAAGGTGAACAACATCCACAAAACTGTAACCCTGTCTCTCACCAGATTGGTAGGGGACTAACACTGATGCTCTCTGCAAAGCAGTAGTAGAAACCTCTTAGGAAGTTTCTCATCTCCAAGGAAGCTTTCCTGTGTATTACAGACACAACAAAGGCAACATTTTGATATATATCTCAATTTGCTAAAATCAGACTAAAATTTAAATGCTATAAAAAGCTACAGAAGTAGAACAGTAGGATTTAGGATACAAAACAATAAGTTTAAAAAGGAAAATGTAGCCAACAGCAGACTAGTCCTACATGCCTAAGTGCCTAAAAGTTCAATTCAGCCAGTTTCTGCATCTCTCAGCTATTCCTGTAGGTGAAGTTAGGGGTTCTTCATTTAAAGAAGCACATTGGATCCAGAAGAATGGCAGATTTTGATCAGAACCATCAAAACCTTGTATGCAGTGCATTAGTTAAGAAGAAAAAAGAAGCCTGAAAAACTATTTTAAATATAAAGCTTCCCAGATAGAAAAAGTAATGTTATATGTATTCAGAATACAAATTCAATACGTAGAGGAACACAGATTAAAAGCAAGAAAATACTGGGTTTTTTTAAATAGTAATTGTACACAGACACACACAGAAATGTGATATCTATACAACTATTATTTTCCAATCTTCAGCCACTGTGTAAGAATATGCAGTGTAAACTCCATTCTCGGTTAGACCCAGATAGCCTCACTGAGAACGCATAATTCCAATCGCAGTCAACTGCTCTACAATGAATAGAAGCTGCATCCAGAAACAGCATGCAAAAAATCCAAGGGAGAAAAAGCTCATGGAAGTGTGACTGGTAGAACAGAGTAGACTTCAGCGTCCTTTGTTCTTGACTGCTTGTTTTGGAGACATCAGTTATCTGAACTGAGGTTTCAGGCATACTTCCTAGCAGTGATACTGCTGAAAAGTGGAACACATTTATGCAGACCATTGTTTAAATTTTTCATAGCTAAAAAAGGACAGTGATGCAAGTTATAACAGCTAATGGAGAAAAAAAAATCTCTGCTGAAAGACAGAAATAGGTCTTCATGTGCTTGTTGTATTTCAACAGGATATGAAATATTTTATGTGAATTCAAAATGTTGCTATGGGTGTAGTTTTGATTCTTAATGTGTATGATATTGCTGAGCTAAAAGCTCAGAAGAAGCTTAAAACTCCGTGGTTTACTCTGCTGTTAAACTTTATTTAACTGACTGGGTGGACAACACATGTACATAGATTGATTAGCAATCATATTGTGAGTAGTATTGCCCAGCCATCTGCTGAGCCATTACAAGGGGAGCGATCTTGATGGATTTAATGCTAGTCACTTTTAATATACTGTGTATATACAAGACAGTCAGACATTTTCAGTGTGTTAGGACAATGCAAACCTGAGGAAATATAAAGAATGAAAAATATACCCTGGCTGTTGAGTTTCCTTTTTTTTTTTTTTTTAAACATACTACCATTTTCTCCTTACTGTAAAGTAACTATTGTATGGATTGTTGATAGTTCATTCATCTTAAATTGCAGGGTATGGTAACATCAGTGAAATGAGTTGTTTCTTATGATAACATCCACAGAAAGGGATTAAAAAAGATGAATGTTCCTTGTTTTTCTTTGGAATAAACACGTTTCTGTACTTTGAAACCCCTTAAAGGTATATTTTCTGAGATTAGTGTGTGTTCCAGTTTTGCTTATGCATCTCAGGGCTTCCAATGATGTGGTCTCTATTATTGTTACAGTCTCACAATGTCTGAAGTGCCTTGCAGTAATCTCTGAAGGACTGAGGAAAGGAAAACAGGGTGTTTCCCAATTCCATTACAAGAATAATGGAAATCATGCCACCATGAAAGACTAAATGAAAGGGGATGCTGACCTACAGTTTTTTGAAAGCAAAAGACAACAAAGCAAAAGATCTTTCTTCATTCATTAAAATAAAAAGCTAGTCCTTGAAAGAGAAGTTGTATCTCACTACGAGCAATACACAAACCCTCCTCTTGAAATCTTTTTAAGTATTGTCTGTTAAAGTTCTTATGTGATTTTTTTAACCACTGTATTCAGCTGATTCACACATTAACTGTTGCTGTGTCCTACTAAGGCAGACCCCTGAGATCTCAAAATCTAATGACTTGGTGAGCAAAATAGCTCACAAGAAAATGAAAAAAAAAAAAAAAAAAAAAAAAAAAAAGTTTCAACCTGAAGTCTCAAATCTCCTGAGGCCCAGGGCGATGCCACAACTTCACCTTTGAAATACTTGTTTGGTGTGTTAATTTGGCATATTAGAAACATGCAGCTATAGTGGGTGGAAGAAATCCATCCAAGCTACAAGCATCATGTAGACTTAACTACTAGGGAAAGCAGACCACAACACAATTTGGTCACTAGATAAACAGTTCATTCAGCACACTGTGATGAAAAGTGGCCCGAATGTGTTTAAAAATGCTTTTAGTTTATCACCTCTCCTTAATTTTTTTAAGTACAATATCATGCCAGCAATCAGGTCTTCCAGTGGTGGAATTTTGCTCTGTATACACCAATCCAAGTCAACATTAATATAACATTTCTTCTAACTTCACCATTACTATTCTTCAATTTTTCTGGTTTAAATTTTTCAGAAATCAAATATTTTTTGCTATTTTATTACAGATATCTCTTGTCTCTTTAAATTGAAAAGATAGAAGGATGAAATCCAGACTCTTTTGAAATAAGGGTTTCCTGTTTTCCCCCCTGGCATTTCCTCTGAAAGTGAAACTTTTTAGTTAGAGTTTTAATTGCAATACTTCTTCAGGGCAATATACAGAAAATCAAAACCTGTGTCTTGTTTTCCCTAATGACAGCCTAAACTTCATAAGATATTTCCTAGCACTTCACTCATTCCACCCTCCAGTATGAAAGTGCTAATATATAAAGTCATATATGCACCCTTTTGAGTAAACCTGCTAAAGTTAAAAAAAAAACAAAAAACAAAAAAACCACAAAAAACCAAACCAAAACAAAAAAATCATTACTGCATGTACCATACTTCTGAAAATTCTCAGATGAAGTCTTGTTCCACAATTTCAAGCATTTGTAGAAGGCTCAAAATATTGGGCATAGCCTATTTCCACTCAGTAGTAGTATTATTATGCTATTATTTCTGGTTTTCTTGTTGCTGCCAATTGCTGCTACTACACCAGATCTTCCTACTTACTTCTCCTCCAGTGGCTGGGTCTGCAGATTTTTGATCAAACAGTTTGGCTGCAAATGTTTGATGAGAAACTGTGATATATGCTCCAAGGCACATGACACCCAAGAATTTGTGCAATCAAGTGTCAGCAGGAAATGTATTTCACATCACGTTTTCCTTAGATATGGTGCCCTGTACAATGTCATGCTTCCTTGGTCAAGTTCACACTCAAGGCGAGGCACAGCTGCCAACACCTCTCTCAGTCAGCTGTGTTTGGACATCACAGGCACAGGAACAGTTACACCACCACACTCCAAGGATATTATCAATAGACACTGACACAGCTGGTGTTTGTCTGGGTGAGGTTTCAAAGGAGGACACTCTTGTTAAAGGTTTAGCAGATCCAGGGCATGTGAAGAACTGCTATAGTTGATGCGCCACTTGAATTTGTGGCCAGCAAATAGTAAGAGTGGGCACAGGCTTTTTTCAGTGAACAAAATATTTGTTCCTGAAGGAACTACAGAAGATAATATTGTTGTTGAATCAGAGGGATGTTAGCTAATGTAGAGTTTCTGAAGTTGGGTGAGGGTAAGCAGTAGGTAACAATAACCTCTTGCTATGATTACTTGATTACTATGCTCGTTAATATGAATCATGAAACTTTTTTAGTCTCTAAGTCTGTTTTGATATCAGTTGCAACTATATCAACCATTGATTTTGTATCATTGTCATACATTGCTATCATAGTCACAGAACAGAACTTATGACCAGGCAGTTCAGATAATATAAAGAGCATGCAACAGCAGCAGCTAGAAAAACTGCCTCTTTCACTGCACTCAAGACAGTAAAGAATACAATCCTCTTTATAACAATTTCCATATCTCCAGCAAACTGAGACCATAAGATGCTGAAAATAAGGTATTTCTTTTGATGGGAAGAATGTTGTGCTTTTAAAGTCCATCAGGAGTTAAAAGCTTTATAAGTAAATAGGTGTTATTGAGACACACATTAGGGAAAAATACCATCAAAGATCAGGCAAGGTAACAACAAAAGAGTGCGGAAAAAGTTTTCTAGAGAATAACATACAAATGATGCCCCATGTGATCAGATACTGTTAACTGGGATGCATATATACAGAAATAAAAGGCAGTTATTACAACTAGGATCAATTTTAGGGAGTTTTCTTCCTCCATTTTTTTTATAATTCATTTATCTGACCGGCAAGTAAAATATATTTCACTGTCCACAACAAAATGAAGGATGAGGGTAAACTCTCCAGATGTTGCAAAACTCCTTTTTATGCCATCACATGTTCATAACAACATAACCCCCTGCCCAAGTGCTCACTTCTTTATCCCCATTGTACAGAATTTACACAGATAATTGTAGAGAACCATCAGTTCAGCCAGATAAACTCCAAGTTGAAAATATAGAACACTGACAAATACTAACTAGCAAAAGTAGCTCAAAGAAAACCCATTTGTAAGGGCTTTTTTTTTTCCCCACAAAAAAGAGAAGAGGTCTCAGTGAATGACCTATTTCTTCTCTAGTGGCAGAACCTAAATGTAGAAGGAAGAGAGAGCACTGATGACATTTTCAGCAGCCAAAAATTATCAAAAGCTTTAAAATAGATTGATAAAATAAACAAAAGCATCTAGTTGGGTCAACATAATGGTCACTGTGTTTTAAGGCAAGTCAAATAATAAATTGCTGAAATAGGAGCCACAGTGAATTTTATCATTCAGGGCACCCTCGGGAATAAAGAAGATGGAAAATGTGTCCTCAGGATTTGGAAAAACATCCAGGGGAGTTTTAGGAAAAAAAGTTGAATACAACAGATGCTCATAGATATGATATGATAGGAACTATAATAAAGAGTAGAATGAATTAAAATAAAGATCAGTGTGACAGAAAAGGAAGACACAGCACTAGTTTTGTTGGCAGATGCAATGTCTCACAACTCTGTGAGTGTTCCTATGTGGAATTAGTAAACATATAAGGTCATGAAACATATTATCTTGGATTTCCAGGGAGCTCTTGGCATGATTGCCCCAGATCCAAAGGTCTGCTAGAGGAAATTAAGCAGATCTGGAATAGAAAGTCATGGAAAAAGCAGTATGTAGAATTGTGGGAATAAAGGTCAGGCACAGTAGATCAGTTACCACACCGAAAGGGGGTAACCACTGTAGCTGTGTTAGGTAGATCTAGAACTATTTGGTATCATCCTAAATTATCTACAGAAGGATGTGGTTGATGATATAACAAACTTTCCTGAAAGTATATCATTACTGAGGTAAGTAAAAAGCAAGTTGTGAGGAGATGTAGGTGGCTTTCAGGGTACTGATTCACTAGACAGTACAACAGCAGATGAAGATGAATTTTGATAAATGCTATTTCAAATATGAACCCTTCCTCCCCAGGTTCACAAGCCCAGTAAGTGGCTGTAGGTTAGCTGTGGCTGCTCGAGAAAAACTAGATTCATATTATGTGATTCTGTGAAAACATCTGCTCATATGTGAAACAGAACATTTAATAAAAATAAATAAAATAAATAAATGGAAAACAAAGAGGAAGACATTGGCAGTATACAACATAGCACACCCACATTATAAATTTCAAGCAGTGGTCTGGTAACTTAATCTCAGGCTATATATATATCTATATATGTATATATAAAAACCAGTGGAAGAATGAGGGTAAGAATTGTAAGAGATTTGTGAAGGCTTTCATATAACAAGAGATACCACAAAGCAGAAAGTGGACCATGGAGGACAGCCATTATAGCTGTATATAAAATCATGACTACTGAAGAGAAGGTAAATTGATAAGGAACAGTAATTTGCTACTTTTCAGAACCCAAGAACTTGGATTTAAGCAATCAGGCAGGCCCTGGGGGGGGGAAATAAATAAATAAATATATCTATTATAGTTGATCAACCTGTATTGTCATGGGGTGTTGCAAAAGCAATGAAAGAACTTCAGGAACTATTACACAAGAAACTGGAAACACCTGCTGGTCAGGGGATACCCTAAGGTTCAGATTGTCTGGAGCTAGACAGGAGAAGCAAGGGACCACTATACCAGCTTTCGCCTATGGTAAAAGTCTCTTCCTAAGCATTTGTGACTGACCACTGCCAGAAATAGCTCATAATCCAGATGTTCTGACTGATGTCTGTCTTATGTTCTAATAGATGTTTTTCTACAAAATTAATTTATTTATAGAATTTTGGAGCATGCGTTGGATAAACTTAATTGGTATTGCTATTTTTTTTTTTTCCTTGCTATACAGAAGAATTTTGGCTTGCT
>JANHGN010018843.1:0-56310 GCA_024605025.1 Megaceryle maxima | reverse complement strand
CCGCGAGGGGTGGTGGTGGGGGGGGGGGGCGGAGGACCCGCCCGCGGGTCGCCGGGAGGGGGGGGAGAGGGGGGGGGGGGGGGGGGGCATATTTCCCCTGCCAAGAAATCAATTTGCTGCTGGTGAAATTGGAACAGAGTGCAAGATTTTGTGGGTAGATTAATTCCATGCTGCATACAATAATGTTACTGTATAACATTTTCAGCAACTGTGCTAAGAACTCGGCCAAGAGCCCTCAAACAATGGCAAGGCTGCCCCGTGTTTCGGTGGCTGCTGGAATTCTGCTGCATTTCTCCACAGAGGTCCATTTGTCTTTCCACCCTGGAAATAGCATGTATTGTTGCAGGACTGTTGCAAAAACTGGCAGCAAATCCTCCTGGGTAAGAATGTGGTTACCCACTATTGCATCAGGCTAACAGAAAGGAGAGATGATATTTGATGGGGTTTAACTTGGAAAACATTTCATGAGAATATTATTTCCAATTTATGGGGTTTCACAACAGAATTTTCATAGGCAGTGTTTTGATCACTTTCTGTTATGTTTTCAGCCTCGCTAATACTCTTTTCAGTCACATTCCAAAGCACAGCATCCACAAATATTCCCAAATATGTCCTAAATTGCCCAGGAAGGAAACAATTTTCCTATCTGAAATTAGAACAAAATATGATTCTGAAATGTCAAATTTGAGCAAACCAAAATGCTGCAGCAATTGGTTTGGATAAGTGAAAACAGTTCAGTTTGACTTTAAAAAATATTACTATCATTAGTTATCATATCAAGATGAAAAGTCATATTGAAACTGCTGTAATTCTTTTGTTATTAAGGAGAGTGACAACTAACAGCCAGAGGAAATAGAAAAAGGAAGCAAAGTCTTAAGCACCGTGTAATTCACCATTACTTTGTTCAATATTAGGTAAGGAAGGAACAATATTTAGTGAGTGAAACAGTGAACTGAGGCCAGAAAGCGTGGGCTCTGTGCAAATAGGATGTAACAACAGCACTGACCCAAAGAATTTCCTATGGAAGCAGACTTGCTTGCGGCACCTCCTCGCGCTGCCCACACGGAGCTCCTGACGGGCACCAAGATGTGCTTCTGTAACACAAAGTGCCTTGGATGGTTTCTCTGGTTTCTTAAAGATGTACTGCTGGTAACTGTTACTTATGAAAGTCAGGGTGCGTATGCTGTGCTGTGGTAGTTGCATGTGAAACTGCTTTGCTGAGCTGGGCCTGCAGATCAACCTCCCCCTCTAGTTATTAACCAGAAGATGAAGTGTGGGCTGGCTTCACCTGGAGCCTGCTGGCATCCTGGTGTTCACAGCAGTGATGCAGGCACCAGACTTGCAGTGCACTCAGCCTCGCAGGCTGGAATCCCCGCAGTGAGGCATTCCCCTTCCCCACACACCTCACAAAGCAGGACCCACCTGAGCTAATGCACTTTTCTGCACCAGTTTCCATACAACCAGCCTCCCCCCCCAACTTATTCTAAATACTGCAGATCAAATTTTTATGCCTGCAGTGCTCCAGATCCTTTTTATGGTACATACATATTTCAGAGTTACCACTTAATACAATTATAGTTCATTTAGCCAGCAATTACACTAATAGGAAGACTGGCAACCAGTGTCATTCAGATTGTGGAAAATCAATGTTGCACAGAGGTACTTTTATTCATCCTATGGAGTGTCTCCTTCATTAGATGCAAGTACTTGGGAATCACAGGGAAAATTTAAGATCACTCTGTTTTGTGGAGTTTTTTAACATTTATCCATATACTATTTGGTTTCCAGACAATGAAAGACATCCTGAGGCTCCTTCCAACCTGATATAGTCTATGATTCTGTGAATTATTTGATCTGTCCTTTCAGAAGATCCATTTTCTTTTGTATTTCACCTGACAGAGGACCTTTGACGACCCATTTCATAGAGACAACACAGAATATGATTGTCCATGGGCAGCAAAATAGAAACTTGTGAGGTTTTTCTTAAACTTTTTGTACAAAAAGTTTGCTTTTAGTCCAGATTTCATAAACTTATGTCCAGGAAGGCATTTAAATAGGTGTTTCAGTTAATCCTTATTTTTACAGAGTTCTGAAGAATCCGCACAAACATATGGCTACAGTTAAGCAAATGTGCACTAGACAGGAATGAAGTGCTGAATTACAGATGTAGTGCTTCCAAAAGAAAGCTAAGACTATAACCATGTCTCCTGAGTTTTAAATCCTCTTTCCTAGTCACTTAACCATGCTGCAGCAAACCTACTTTGGACTGATAAGTTTAAATAGCTGTAATATTTGCGTTTTATGATGTGAATAGCCTTCAAAAATTAAGACTTGCACTGGGCAAAAAAAGATCTGTAAGTGTACATGGAATATTTGGTCTCCAAAGGGGGGTGGACAGCAATGGGAGGCTTCCTTTGTTGTTCAAACAAACAAAATCCTTAAATCACTGCCATTACTGCAAGGCATTTTTTTCAGCAAGGAGAAAAATGATATTTTTGCAGGTTGCCAAACTTTTGCTGCAGAAGAGCCTCTTGGCAGCAGAGCCACTTGATTCGATGAGCATTACTGAATTTCCTCGTTGATCTGTTTGTCTCCACATGGTGCCATCTTTTGACGGTGTTACATTATAGCCCCTTGTTCTTATGATAAATTATTTTAATCCATCATCAGAGCACGCTCTTGCTCTAATGATGGATTAGTGTTATGCATCATCAGGGTGAGGAGCATTGATAATGTACCATAAGAACCCCCACTGACAGTAGAAAAATCTGCCAAAAGAATTAATTTGCTCTGCACCAAACTGAAACCAGAGCTAAAAGTGCAGTTACATACAATGGCAAAAAAATCCATGCAGAAGAAGCAAGGCCAGGTCCAGATCCAGTGGCAGTCTGGGGTGGAATAAAGGCAGAGATGTGGTCACCTAGCCACATGGCAGTGTAGGGCCCGTGCCTTTGCATAGGAGAGGTGCCTGGATGTACTGGGGTTGCATAAAGAGCTTGAAACTCTGCTGTCTGGCTTGTAGAGGGAGGTGCAAATCTCAGGTGGATCTTCTCCTGAAGAGCCAAACTGCAGCTGTCTTCTGTCTGAAAAGTAAGCTAACCCAGGAGATGTGGTATGTGATAAGAATCCCAATTCTCAGATCCTTCAGGATCTTTAGGTCTCTTAATGTTGAGACAGATCACAATAGATGTTTTGTACCCTCATTACATCTACTAGCTCCTGCAGTACTATGGACAACCAAACAGCAGAATGCACTACAATGTAGGGTCCAAGATAAATAGCACAAGTCTATATAGACTACATTTTAGCCTCTGAATCATAAGAGCTTTAACTAGGCTCACTCATGACTCCCTTCAACTTTAGCTGTGAAAAGGAAAAGAAAAAAATTGATTTCTTACTTATATTGTTGTAAAGAAATGTAGCCCTCAGTGTATTTTCCTTCAAATTCATGGTTACCTATGTTCTGCCATAGCTTGTGTTACAGCTGTGATGCTAAGTGTCAGGAAAATGTTGAACACCAAAGAAAACACGGGGGAAATTGAACAGACTATCGCTCACCTTCGGGTAAATCCATAATACAGAACATAAACAATATTGCCATCATCAGAGGCCGGGCTCAACTCATCCTGTAACTTCAGTGATAAAAGTGAACCAACCTATTGGCGCCTGGGCTCTCCAGGGACTGCTCTGCATGTCCTAATGTGTCTGGAAGTGCCTGCAGATCAGTCACAAACAGAGAATTTTCTGTACTTTAAAAGATAAGCCCCAGAACGCAGATATGGAGCTTGAATTTGTGATGCACACCCCCCCCACCACCACACCCTGTATACGAGGCTGGTCCTTTCAGATCCAGCCATCTGCCTTGCTCTGTCAAAACTGTCACGCTTGCTCCTATTGCTGGCTCACCTCTGGCAGCATTTTGCCTACTGGGTTTTTCCAAGGAAGGTGGACAAAACTTTATAAACAAGCAGTGACAGAGTAATCTGCTATGAGTTGACAGATACAGGGACAGGGATAATGCTTTAGAAAGAGTTTTGTCAGGGCAGGATGTGTACTGAACAGCAGGTTATGTCCAAGCTAAAAGATAAATGACTGAATAAGTAGTTATGCACTAAAGCTAACAATTTGCTGTAGCTTTGGTGGAAGAAAGGCTTTCTTCTCATTAACTACCTTTGGCACATGGACTAGCCTGCCCATGGAGGTCCCTAAAAAAGGGGAGAGGAGTGGGTGTGTGGCAGGGGAAAGCAGCTGTTTCCCTATTGGTGCAGAGCACATCTGGCCCCATACTGCTTGTCCCTAGCAGATGTTGCAGGATTTGGAGCCACTCATGACAGAGACCTTTTCTTCAGCTTTGCTGAGCTTTTCATCAACTTACTGAATCGGTGGACTGCGTTTATGCCCTGTCGCTTCTGGCTTGTGCAGAGAACTATCCCAGGCAGCAACCAGGACTTGCAATTAATTATTCATGTAAGGCAATAGTGGATAGTTGGTCTAGGAACTAAATTACTAAGCTTCCTGAAGTGTGTAATAACTATTATTTATTTCTCATGCAACCTCTGAAGAGCAAGTCTAAGCACAGCTTCTGCCTGGCTTTTCAGCTCTTGTTACCTTCTCTCTAGCATGGGCCTCACAGCTGCATTTGACCTGACACCTGGCGAGGACCCAGGGAGAGATTTTGACCATGGACCTACAGGTTCTTGATTCTGACTCAAAACCCTCTGCCAGCCATCCCAGGAATATACACTAACGGCTGTGATTTATTACTGCGTTATCACGCCTGTCTGCCTCATTACAGACTATGAATTCTATCAGGCAGCTTGTCCTCCAGTGTCTGGTAACCAATTACTGTGGTGTGTAAAGAAGCCTGAAGTACTTTGCTAAACACTGCTAATAAACTGGGAAAGAGCCTGAGCATGGCTTCAGGTTGCCTTAAGGAAATTCCAGAGAGCACTTTCCACTTTATTGTCTAGTTCACAGTAGGAACTGGGAATTATCTCGAAGAGTCCTTTTCTACACAGAGCTGAACTCCTCTTTAAATCTTGTGCCACACCAGATTGCTGCACACAGATTTGCCTCCATCCAAAGACTGCTGAACTCAGTAGGAGCCTTTCAAATGACAACTGTACGAGCAGGACTCAGCCCACAGGCTGAAAACAGATACTTCAGAAGAAAACTTTTTAAATCCTGTATTCCTTTTTCTTCTACCATAGTTAAAGCTTGTAGGAAAAATAGGAATGAACAAGGGTGACATGTACCTGTTGCTCCACACTTGTGAAAAATATTATATCTTAAAGGGTAGGATAATCAGTTGTGCTTTGTGCGAGTCCTCTGCAGTGAAGTACTTTGTTACACATTTAGTATTTTCTTTTAAGGCTGGCTTGCCTTCCAAGGAGGAATGAGCTGACATCCGTGCACAGAACTCACCATTAGCCAAAGTATTCTCTTAGTCATGCTCATTTGTCCAGCACTTCAAAGGACTTTACCTGTAGTCTTACTGCTGCAGATGACTTGGCTGGTATCGGTGCAAAAGGGGAGGAGATTGGAAGCTCTACTCTGAGACAGCTGTTGGGATCCTGTGGAGATACCCTGTTCACATCCCCATGTGTATACACACACAGATGCTATTCCCATCCCCCTCCCCCCCACCCCCCAATTTTTCCTGCAGGGCAGCCATCTCAAAAGTTTTTTTTTTCCAGGTTGTAAAAGACCAGTTCCATAAAGGAACAGCTTAGTGCTACAATGACATGATTTGTGGCTTCCAGGCTCCAAAGCTGTAATTTATTCAGACAATTAGCAGCAGCCCTGTATTCTTGACAAATTCTTCACTTGTGTGCAGCTACTACACAACAAGGTGCTTTTAAGAACTGTGCCTTATGGATTAAAAGACTTCCCCCTCCTTTTTCCTCCTATTTGACAAGTTCTTTTCCCAGTCAATGGAAATTAATAGAGCAGGTTAGAGAGGTGATATACAATAATCCAGCCAGCCAAGGAAGTATTGTCTGAAAAGAGCAAGTACAGAGCCTACAGGAATGTTCAATACACAAAAGGGAATGCTTCAACATTTGCCTTTTGGTGAAGTTATTTCACCCTTCACTTCACATAATCCTCCAGAGTTACTGTACTGGATGTCACAGTGATGCCATTAAGAAGTGTAAATGGTATTTAAGTGGGGGTTCGGTGTCCAAAAGTGCATGGCTGAATGTCTACCCTGGTAGGAAGGTGGCTTTGCCTGGTCTGCAAACCTGCTGGAGCATCAACTGGCTATGCCTGTGCAGAGTCCCACAACATGCTGCTGAGACTCACAGAGGTACACAAAGGCTGGGCCAGGGTCTAAAACCTACTCAAACTGGGACCTTGTCTTTCAAGAGGAACAACCCTTCTGAAACTCGTGCTCTGCTTCTTAGCACAATGTGAACAATTTATTATTTTTTTTTTTCCTGGGGAATTTACTAAAGCTATCACATTACTAGGAGGATGAGCAGCCAGCCCCCTGCTCCAGCTTGTTCTTACACCAGCTTCTCTCAGCAAAATGAGCACAAAAGCAATCAAATCATCATGGACTTGGGCAGAAACCACTTTCTCTTCACTGCAGGAGAAAATCCCGAGTTGCTATTTGGATGTGGTTTTTGGGCTGACATACTCTAGCTCATCTTAACTCCAGAAAAACCCTAGACCTGCACTAAGACCTCTGCAGAGGGCTCTTCAGAGCCCTCCTTGTAAGGCTCCAGTGCTACACTGCCAGCTTTGTATTAAGCTTTATAAACACCAACAACTTGGGGGGGGGGAAGGGGGGGGTTTGGTTTTGAGCAAATTGCAAGCAGATAACGGTTGGTGTTTTTTTTCCCCCACTAACTGTGGGCAGAGAAAAGGCGGTTTAACAGGCCATGCATTCATAATAAATGATTCATCTGGAGCTCAGATGCTGGTGTGAATGGCTGTCTTAGAAATAGTTGGAGGGTTACGGAGGTGTCAGTAAAAACTGCACGCCTTGGCCCACTGTTGCCTTTGCTCTGAGTTCTACAGCATTCAGTTCAATAACGGCAGGGCTTCACCCCGCAGCAAACGAAAATTCAAACTATTTGGCCTCTTGTGGCAGCACAAAGTGTTTGTTCAGTGGAACTAACGTAAGCAAATTCCTCTTAATTAATAAACAGAAGTATTTTCTTTCAACCAAAGTGAGATTGCTATTGAAATATAATGAAGAGCTTTTTAAACATCTTGTCTTATTTAGGAATGGATTATTTTATTTTTTATCTACACCGATAGAGGGAAAAGATACAAAAAAACAACAAGTGAATCAACATAGCTGTTCATTGCAAAGGATTTGTAAGAGTGAATCAAAATACATTTCAGAAAATAACATCAATACTTTAAAAGAACACTTAAAAAGAGAGAGGAGACAGTCTAGTAGGGTTTGGTGCTTTCCCTGCCTTTACACACCTCTTGGGGCTGTGTCTGTTTTTCCTGGAGCTGGCTCTTGTGTAAGTGGATGTAGTTACATTGATTTCAGGGGAGTCGTGCTGCCTGATACCTGCTGGTGATACGACACCACAGTGTACAACCCTCAGACTTTAACGAGGCTCACAAAGGAAAAACAAGCCACTTTCTCTGCAAAGTTAATTCGTAAACCCACCACGATACAGGATTTCAAAGTGTTTCTCATTTACCTGGGAGCCTACCTTAACAGGCTTCCTTTTTCTTTCTTCCTTAAAATACATTTCCTCTCCTGTCTCTCATTGTCTCTTTTCTCAGCTACCACCTTGTTTTGGGTTGAGTTCCCTAAACAGAGACATAAATACTGGATCAGATTTTTCTCTTTGTTGGCTTCAAGTCAGTCTGGCTATGCTGTGAAAGCTTGGTGGAGTTGCAGAACCTGTAATGCACTTTGCATTTGCAAAAGGAGTCAGGAAAGGGATACCTTACTTTATTTTTTTTTTCCCCTAGGCTTCATTCATCACATGATTTAACCAGAGGATAAAGGAAAAAAGGCAAAATGGGAAGGAAAAAAAAAAAAAAGAAAAATGAAAGGTAAGGCTGGGATGAGCACTTTTAATTTCTTCTATTTTTCAACATATCTTTATGCTCTCAGATGCAAAAGCCACCAATGAAGTGTGTGTGAGCAAAAAAACCTTAAAACACTGCTGTCAAAAGAGTGTAGGGAAGATCTCTTCATCTGCAGTCCAGCCTTCTGGTGTGACCACCAAGGAGTGGGACCCTGCCACTGCCAAATGGGGTTTGACTCACCAGTACTTCATTTTGCCCTACTGGCAGGCACCAGAGCAACCAGCAGGACCCTCGGGGCAGCATTTGTCAGGAAACAGGGAAAGAGGATCTTATTCAAGACTATTTTAGACATGCTTTATTAAAGCAGAGACCATTTCATCCGTCTCTGCTTAACCTTGCTCAGAGCCCCCCCAAAAGGCAGTAGAGCCCCTACAGTGAGGTCTGTTTATTTTCTGCTCAGTTGGAAAGCAAAGGTCCTATTACCGTTAAAGGGAGTTACAAGTATTCATCAAAGAAAGAAATGACCCAGAAAGGCAGTTAAGTTAGTTTTATTCCCGCTGCATAAGTCAACCTCTTTTCTATATATAAAATGATGGGGCTAGAAAAGAATATTCATCGTGCAGTCCACTGATGTGATTGGCTGCACTTACCCCAGTACTTTATAATTTGTAGTTATAAATAAATGTTTTTAATAATCAATTGGTATTTAAATAACATACAATAACTGTCTTATTCAATCCCACTGTTTAGCATGAATAAGCAGTCTGACATTAAAGATGCGGGTACCAAACAGCCACAGGATTTCAGACCATTTTCTTTTTTATATACAAGCCATAAATATCACTATGGAATTATTTGGTTAGTCAAGGCCCAGGATGAAGCCAGCAGAAGACCCTTCTCTCTGATGTTGCCTTCAAGTGATCATATACTTTTTGGGTACCATGATTTTTTTAAACAATAACCACACATTATTTTCTTTGGCCACCTTTCTTACAGTTCAAAAGGGGTGGCCTCAAACTCCAGAGTTGAAGTAAAGTAATGTGTCCTCAAACCAGAGACCAAAAAGCAAGGAGCATCTAATAGCAGGTTTGAGAATATTGGTCTCAGTCAGCTGGGAAAGGAGAAAAAAAATAAAATCCCCAACTGTGTTGGTGGGGTTTTTTTAAAGGCAGCACTCAGTCCTACACAAAAGTAAGTGGCTTTGTCTTTCTGCAATGGATGGACACACACACACACGTACACATATACACATGTAAAATACCACTCTTCTCCCTTGGTGTTGTATAGATCTTAGAAGGAACAACTGTGTGCTGCTCAGCCTCATCTCTCGCTCCTCTGTTAAGGGTTTAATCTGAAATGGAAATGCAGCACAAAGATCAGGAGAAAGCAAACCTGCCCTGGGTGGCAGGAGGGAGAGGGGAGGGGCTGATATTGTGGCAGCTGCTGCACCTGACTCCATCGTTGCTGGTGTGCCCTACAATGGGGAAGTCATCCTCACAGGACAGGTGAGAAGCCAGCTGTGTCTCTGAAGTACAGCAGTTTTCTCTGTCTCCCTGCTTGAGATGGAGTCCATCCTGCACCCTGCTGGGCTTCTCAGCACATCCCTTGAGAAGCAGCTCCCAGCATCACCCTGATGAAGTAATTTCTGAGTTTCAGGTTGTACCTCAGCCTATCCCAGCTACCAAACAGCATCTACATCAGGCCCTTCAAATAATTTCACATGCCACCAGGACAGGCTGTGGAGGCAGAAAAGGTCGGGATGCAGGCTCTGAAGGTGCAGACTGGGGGAGGAATTCAGCACGTCTGCAAGGACCTAGCCTGTAGCCTGACCTCTGCTGGGTTAGAGAAAAGCACAGGGTCATTGTCGTGAACGGGGACAGCATCCTCCTCCCATTCACCAGGGGAGAATGCTGCTGGTCTCTCAGGGCAGGCTCTTGCCAGTACCTAAATCTCTGTTTCAAGATGTACCTGAAGCTGGTTGGAAAAAGTGGCAATTTTTGGGTGTCTGCAAAGGGACAGGTGGGGTGGCAGGTCCCCAGGACAGACACCTGCATAGGTCAGGGCATTATGTGAGTGATGGATTTGCTCCTGCCCCTAACTTGCAACCAGTAGCTCCCCCAGCCCTTGTCCTTTTTTTTTTTTTTTTTTTTTTTTAGTTATTATTTTTTCCTTTTAACCCCCTGTCTGAGCTGAGATTTACTCCTCAGCACAGAGGCCCTTTGGAATTTACGACCACTCCACCCGTGCAGTAAATCGAGGTGTCAGGGCAGTGCTGCTGGCAGCCCATGCTGGACCACGCTCTCCCTGCTCCTGCAGTACCTGTGGCACCAGCAGCCTGGCAAACCCACCCAGCCACTGTGCTCTCCCTCCAGAGGACAAGAGCAAGTCACAGATAAAGTTTACCAGTGTGCTTGCTCCAATAACTTTTCCCATCGCACTTTTTTTTTTCCCCCCAGTTATTATTTTTTCAGCCCCCCCCCTCTTCCCCCCCCCCCCCCTTATTTTATTTTAGGCGCCTCTGAGAGTTCAACTGTCGCCTGAGGCTTCAAACTAATTTTCTCTTCAGAAATGATTGCAGAAAGCCGCATGCATAATAAATCCCGTTATTGCTCTTGTTATTAAAATAGGTTGTTAGGGATGTGGACTTGGAGGCCTTTTTGTCTGATGACAGCAGTTCTTCTTAGCTAGGCGCTTATGGCTTATTGACTAAGGCTGCCAGGTTCAAAAAAAAGAGGAAAGAATAAGAAAAGAAAATCAAAAAGAGAAGGAGCTGTAGCTGCTGTTTAATAGTGAGCAAGTTGGGATGATTTGAGGCGGTTCTTCTAATCATGTCCATGGGCCATGTTTGAAAAGCCAGTGCTCCAGCAGCTCCAAGGCTGTACCAGGGGCCCACAGAGAGTGGCTGTGGCAAGCTCCTTTCTGGAGCAATGATTAATTCATATTTCTTTGCTATGATTTATTTGAATGATTAATTAATACTTTGTCACCTGCATAACCTCACCCTCATGGGTACCAGGTAAGCCCCAGTGAGAACCAGACGCTCTGAAGAAGAGTCTGAAAGCTGAGGGACTGCAGGAGAAAAGGAATAGGACTGTTCTCCTTTTTCAGCTGGGGAGCTGACACACAAGGAGACAAAGTGACTTGCTCAAGGGCACCCAAAAAAAACCAGTGTCATGGCTACTCACTGAAGAACCACTTATAGGTTCCTGGTTGGCACACTGACCATCGGCTCACGTTTCCTCACCTTGTTCCAACAAACCACATGCTTCATCCAGCAACCTGAAAGCTTTAGCTAAGCAGAGAAGAGCCCCTCTAAAATGAAATATGGTTAAGGGAAGAAATGTCCTGTGAGAATGTATTCTTAAAACAATAAGAGGTTTTCAAGCAGATTTGATAAAGGCAAGTACATTATCCAATCATTAAATGGAAACATTTTCTGGTTACCACATGAAAACATGCTTCATAAATCACCGTTGCTCTGTGAAACTAAAATCAAATCATAGATGAGGCCATGCACTTAGCAAGTTTCTTATGCACAGAAACTACGAAGCAGGGTGTAGTCCTACCCAGCTCCACCCAAGATGTCACATCCATACTGGATCCTGAGCCAGAACTGGCAGAAGCCTCATAGGGAAACCCAGCACGTCATTCCCAGTGAGCTTTCAACACAGAGCTGAGAAGCACAGAGCATTGCTCTGAGCCACCACCTCTGCAAGAGCCACTGGTGTGAGATGAGCTGAGAGGAGATATGCGGTGGCCTCCCTGACAGTTTGATGTCTGCCTGCCCAAAGGGAGGACACTGCTTCCTTGTCAGTACTCTGAAATCTCCCCTTTAATATACATGCAGATGATGTTATGCAGTGGCTGACACTTGATGATTATTCTATCGTCAAAGAAATCTGGGTTGTTTAAATATTTTTTTTTAATTTTGCCCAGAGTCAGGATAGCTTTTGTACTGCAGCATTCCAGAGAAGAACCTCTGGAGACTTTGCTGTCAACACTGTCCAGGCCTTGCTCTCAGTTTCAAGTAGTGAGAGATACCCATATGAATAGTGAGCTCAACCTCTGCAGCTCACAGCCTACCTCGTTAGCACAGTGAGCATGGTGAGGCCCATGGTAGGTACTAGATCACGTATCAGATTTATCCTGGGAACAACTCAATCAGGTCCTTCAGCCCTGAGATGTCAAACCACAATGCAAGCTCAGGCAGTGGAGATGTACCATGTCAGTTCTGGTGACAGCAGGCTGAGGTTTTGCTGGGGACTTCAGTGGAGCTGGGACTTGACCTGCTCTGTTCAAGCATTGTGACACTGCCTAGGTTAGGATAAAAATAGGTGCTATAAACTAATTAAACAACAGCATGTAATGACACAGAAGGAAAATAGCTAACGCCAGGAAACACTATTAACCAGAGAAGAAATAGAGTCACTCAAATGCTGTCAAGACTAGCTAAATGCAAAGACTTTGTAGAAAATACAGAGTCCATTAGAGAAAATACAGACCCAGTTGCATATTTAACAGGTTGAGAGCCCCAACTTGCAATTCTTGATCAATTAATTTAAGGTATCTGTTTGAGTGTGGAAGCTGACACTAGATGTGAGTAAATGAAGAAATTAAGTTGGACACTAATACCTGAAGTGCCCAAATTGAAAACAGCATGCCTAGCTTCAGTAAGGAGAAAGAAATTTAGGCACAGCTTCCTCATGTTCCTTTTCTAGGTGGATCTTAAAGAATGCAATTCATGCCCCAGCAGTACAGAAGCAATTACAGAAATGGAAAACAACCAAGTCATTCTCAGGTATTCATAGAAAATTGGCATCTCCTGAATATTGAATTGTACTAGGTCCTCACTTTCTATAAATACAGAAGATCAATAATTATCAGTGAAATGCTTGGCTAACGTCTGAAAGTTGGCAGGACTGAAATAAGAAATGCCACTTACGTGTTACTGCCTGAAAGAGAGAAATAGTCTTTCCCATTCTCCTGGTGAATATGCCACTTGGCCTCATGATGAGGAATAATTATGAGCCGCTCCATTTGCACAGTCAGAAAAGGAGTCAATGAACAAATGTTGGCTACAGCTGACTTGTTCTTTTCCATGATGAACACTATGATGTTCCTAGTCCCCTTATTCTGGGGCCTGCAGAGCTGCTCCACCTTACGTCTTCACAGGGAGGTGGTGTGTTAAGAACAGCTGCTCTTAGAAACTACTTGGAGAGTCACTGAATAACAAAACTGCTTATTGCTAACCACCCAAAGATCTTGGGACGCTTTACAAAGGAGATAACATCACCAGCCTTATTGTATAGGCATGGATGAGTGAAGGAAATCACTCAAGCCCTTAGGAACAGAGTAGGACGGGAACTACAGTTGATGCTTCTCGACTCTGAGCACCAGACTCCTCCCTGTTGACTTTCTTCATTTCTTTCCTGCACCTTTCTATCCTGGGAATACCACAGGGTAGCAGTGCATTCCGAGGACTGCTAGTTCTCCCTCCCCAGGCTCCAACATTCAGAGTTTTCTTCACTGCAGCAGACTTCAGAGTTTGGGAGAATAAAGACAGAAGGGAATAAATAAGCTGGAAAACATATCATCATCATTACAAACATAAAAAGCTACAAATCTGTCACACTGCAGAAACTCTCACTTCATTGTTACTGTGATTTATTGGGGAGCTAATTTTAAACAAGTTTTCTTTTCCAAAACCACAACACAAAAACAAACTGAACAAGCAAGCCAGAGGACAGAAGCTAGTTGCTACCGGACAATTTAAGCAATAATCTCATTTGCTTTGTAGTATAAAAAGCAATAAAGGGCTGTTTACTGAGTGAATAAACACTGAATGAATCACAAAAAGCTCTTTATTGCGATTATACTCCAAGGCAGAGGAGATTATTGTTATTACACAAGAAGGCACAATGTGAAAATTTAACTCAATGCACCAGATTTTCAGACTGTTTCAGTGGTACAATTGTGTTCGGGGAGTACATTGTGTCTAATCTTAGCACGCTGTTTTGACAATTCTGCATGCAAATCAGGTGGTGGGGTACAAATGCATTTAATTAACTATTTACAGCCAATTTATGCAAGCCTGGTGGCTGGACACGTGTTTTGCACAAGCAATAGCATGCTGAGCTGGTTCGAACATCAGTTGCCCCGTGTGATCTCTTGAGCCCTGCAGGAGACCCACAGACATTCTGGAGCAAGAAGCCTCCCAGCTGCAAGTTCAGCTGAAAGGTGGATGATGTCTCCTCCTCAAGGGGCAAACCTGCACAGTTTCGATCTGAAGTTAGTTTCAAAGAGGCAGTGAATGGGAATGAAACCAATACAAACATCAATGAGATGCTCTCTTTTTTTCTCTTCGTATTTTTCTAACATGTTTTTTTTTCTTGTCAGATAGTCTTGTAGTCCTGATAAAGTGGTTGTGCTGAGAAAAGTCAAGTCAGAGAGGGGTCTTTTTTCTGTGTGGGCTCTCCTGCCATTAGACCATTAAAAATAGAGGACCTTTGTGGCACAGGCTTCCTCTCCTGGCCAGTCAGCAGGGATGAATTCTGTTACAGCTCAGGTGAGCAGTTCATGGTCCTGCCAGAGCCACCAGCCTTTGGCATGTGCGTGTGCCAGACGTGTGCTCACACAACAGCACTGCCTTGTGCTCGGCAACCTTGAAGATAAGACAGCTAAAAACTTCATTCTTTTACATGTAGTGGTGAAGCCTCTGAGAACCATCTCCAGTGTGGCCTGACTAGCACCTGAACATGTGAAACAGATAATATATGAACTGGTCTTTTTTTTCTATTCTTTCCGTCTACTTTTAAGGTGCTCTGGTCTGGTGCTTATGACTGACAGCTTTCAAGAAAACCCCAGTGAGGCAAGGGCCTTTCTATTATGTGTTCACTAAAAAGAAGAGAAGATGCCAATAGCAGAAATAATATAGTTTGTTAGATGGGAGATAGTTAGAATAGCAGGTTTGAACTCTCTTATCTATAGTAGTGTCATGGATATTTTGTTTGGTTTTAATTGCTTTTGGTTTTTGCTTTTTTTCTCCATTTAAAATGCTTCAGCCACACAAGGCGGGAATACAAACAACATAATGGGATATTGACAATCAGTCTCATCAGACAATAAGAATCAAATCCAACTACTTGGGTGCAGCAAAAAAAAGCCTCCTGATTTTTTTCCATAATTCTAGGTCTATTCCATATAGTTGGTTTGAGTTCTGCGCTACCCAATAAGCAAGCAAGGAGCTAAAGTCACAAGAATAATTTGGAGCAGATAGTTCAAATTAGCTCTAGTGTTTGTCCAGTTTTGGGGGTAATTAAGTAGATCCCAGGGATTTGGGTTTTATTTATTTTTTAATGAAACCTAAACAGCCTCCTGACTACGCTCTTTGTGAAGCTCACACCAATTCCATCCTGACAGCACAGGGAGCAGACTCTGCAGAAACAGCCTAAAGTGCTGATATTTGAAAATATGGCTGTTTGGAGCTATTTAAAGCCAAACCTCCCATGTGGAAAAGAGGCATCAATTTGGACCACTCAGGTAAAGAGGAGTACAGTACCACCAGAGCTTTTGTCATCAGCGTTTCCTCACCTCACCTATCGTATTACCAACCTCACGAAAAAGCAAGAACTGTAATTGCCAACGAGAGAAAATGATGTTTAAAGTAAAATAACAAAAGGAGAAAGAAAATATAGAATATTATGGGAAGTGAGTATGGAAAAAAAACCCCACAGAACTTAAAAATATCAATCCTCTGAGCTCAAAGCAATGGATTTATTTTTTAAATTGTTAAATAAACATGAGACAGGAATGGAGGGGGCTGCCATGGATGAGAATAGAAAGTATTTTGTTGCTGATAGTTCTGAATCTCCTTTGAAGGTTTATTTTGCGAAGGCCGGGGCTTTCAAGATCCTGAATTCAATTCCTTTGGGCTGCTGGCCTCTGTAAACAGCTTCATGGACTACCAGTGGGGAGAGAGGCGCTCTGGCCCTGGAGAACAAAGCCTTCATGTTCAAGACACGATTTCTACGGGTAAGATGTGGTTTTGGCTGTTCTGTTGAAACCACTTACACCTGGTTTACTTCAGCAGTGCTGGGCAGGATATGGTAAAAGACCTGGAGTGTTAAGACCAAACATACCAGATGTTCCTACACACACATTCCCTGTCGCAGCGAAACTCCTCACAACTGCCCTGTCCCCTTTTTCATTTGCTTGACCACAATTCAATGATCTAAGCAAAACATTATTTTTTTAAATATACTTTTTTTTCTTTTCTTCTTCCAGTTCTGACTCTCATTACGGTTTTGGCCAAGCCCAAATTAGCTTTAATTCTCCTCAGCAGCAAGGCTCTGCCGTTAGCATTTGCTATGTTTACGACTTGCTGGTCTTACAGGTATATTTTTGCATTTAAAGTGTTCTCCTCTCATAAAAGTGAGGGATTAGCATTGGCTACCCTGTTTTCCAGTGGTGATATGTAGGGTCTTGCTTGTATGTGCTCCCACCAGGACATATGGGCATGGAGAAGGGCAGTAGTGAGCTGGGGAGGAAGACCTTGCAGTACTGAATAAAATCTTCTCAGATCAACTAGAAAAAAGCTAAGATGCCCAGGGGATCTATACAATGTCTCATGCTAGTGCCTCCGGGGACAATACACCAGGAATATAAGGAATAGCCTACAAATCCTCAAGCTGTTCAATAAATCTCCTTCGGTAGATAGCAACTGGTCTATTTTGAAGACACAAGGAGCAGGCAGACCGCCAAACCTGACTTTTCTTCTAGATCAAGAAAAATTATAAGCCAGGGAAAACAGATGCAAAGAGAACTCCACAAAAAAAAACCATCAGACATGCTTGTCAGAGCCAGTGTGGCAGCAACACCTTCAAACTGCCTCTTCCCACCTCTTCCCTAGACAAATAAATAAGCCACTGCACCTTTCAAGGTGATGTAACCCAAACTATTACAGCTACACGTAGTCAGCAACAAACAACTCATTGAGGACTGATTACAGCTGATATGATTGAAGAAGTGACCTGGAAGACAATGGTGTTTGTCCTGTCAGAAGCCACCAGTGCAACAGCAGCAGTACCAAGGTGCAGACCTGTCCATATAGCTTCAGTTTACCAAGAAGCAATGACAACAGCTCACCACTGAAGTTGCCCGGGCTTATTCTGGTTTCCACTTAATGTACTCAGTAGAAAGCCTGGGTCAATATGGGTGGATTGTTGCTGTACTTGTAGACTTCATAGAAGTCATACAAGCTTTGGATTGGAAGTGACCTAGCTCCAACCCCCATGCCATGGGCAGGGACACCTCCCACTAGACCAGGCTGCTCAAAGCCCTGTTCAACCTGACCTTGAACGCTTCCAGGGATGGGGCATCCCTGGGCAACCTGTTCCACTGTCTCATCACCCTCACAGTGAAGAACTTTTCACAGTGAAGAAAAGGTTTCTTTTTTTTTTTTTTTTTTTTTTTTTTTTTTTTTTTTTTTCTTCCCCCCCCCCCCCCCCATGGCACCAACCTCTACATCACCTTAAATTCTGATTAGGCTGCAACTTGTTGCAATTATTTTTTAAAGGCAGAAAGAAACTGAACCAAAATAGTGCCAACATCTCCTGGTCTTCACTTTTGCTGACTTGTGCTACCTAAAGCCATAAGCTCTTCAAAACACACCATGCCCCTCAGGTTAGGAGCATGATACCCCTGTGATTTCCCCGTGGGTCAGTAGATGCTACAGTAATACAAGTCATACCTGACAGTGTTTAAATGCTGACATCTGGAGTTCACTTGCTGAGAATTTTATGAGGAGAAAAAAAAATATCATCTCACTTGATATGTAATTTTACATGTCACAGCTTTGTTTTTCTTTCCCAAATATCATCCCTTTGCCTCAATTAGTCAGCCTTCTGTTGCATGAAATGACTGTCATCTTGTGAGTGCTGTAATTGCCTTTTGTAAGATGAAAATCAGGAATAGTACTAAAAAAAAAGCCCCAACCACCTAATGGGGCAAAGGCTGCATATATACCCATAGCCTTGTTCAGCTTCAGAGCTGGGAGTGAACAGGCTGGAAAAGAACAGACGGTGCTCCATAGCAAAATGTTATCGTAGGAAATTTTTTAGGCCCAGCTTTGTGATGTAAATAGTAAAACCAATACATCTATACATCTTTATCACAGGTGATTTCAAAGGCCTTCACTGCAGAAGCAGAAATGACTCTGCTCAGCCCTGAACAGCGGCCAGCCCTGGGGTGAAACAGCACAGCTATTTAAAAGTGATTTACAACAGGAGGTTAAGAGGAGCATTCGATGCAAATGAACTCACTGGATGATTTCTGATGGCTAACTCGCCATTAGCCTTCCTCGTACCAAGCCAACATTTCAGGCTTTTGTGAAAACCACCATGACTTTTTAAATAAAAGAAGAATTTAAAAGCTCAGAGGGCTTATCTGGGTGGACACACGGACACACGCACGACGCAGCACTTTCCAGATGAAATTTCACATAAAAAAGAATGTTTAAAAAAATATAATCTGTCTGGGTGGAACCTGGCAGAAGTAGCTAGACAGGGGACTTTCCCTGCTGCCCTGCACTAACTTGTCCCATTAATCCTTTTAATTTCATGTATTCATTTTTACACAGCTTAGCTTGTTCACTGCATGCCAGTACAAATCATGTTTTGCTCCCTCTTCTCTTGTCATGCTCCTTTCTCTGTCAAAACCTCGCTGCTGCTGCAGTAACTTATGTGGTCTGTCAGCTGGGCCACTGGGATGCAAATCTCTTTTTGTCCCCTTGGGGTGCCATCGATACTTTATTAAGACTTTGCATCCCTCTTTATCTGGGGAAGTGATGGGCTAACTGCAGTTTCCTTCCTCTCTAGTGGTCTCAGAGGGCAATAAATAAATAGATAATCTCTAAAAATGTCTAGTAAATAATGGCTGAAGGAGAATCAACTCATAATTTATCTAGGTTTTCTTAAAACTGAAGTTTGTTTTAAAAATATATGTTTCAAGTATCATTTCCCCCCTCTTTTTTCTGAAGTCATGTCATAAAATAAGTTAGAGACACATAACTGAGACTGATTTGCCCCGGGTATCCAAAACTCTGTCTAAAAAGTGAATTTACCCACCCATCAGATCTTGAACATATAAGCTCTATACCACATCCAAGTTAGGATCTGATCTGGATGTATTGTCCTCCCTGCTGTGGAGGAGGCTTGGAGCTGCCATTTAATTTGTGAGCCAAATTCTAACAAACAAATATCTGAAGATTCACCAAAGCTTCAAAACTAAATGTTTAAGTTTACCCAAACCTGTGCTGACTCCCCTTGTTTGGCAATGCTCAGTTTGTGCTTAAGTATATGGCGTGAAGTCCTCAGAGAAACTTCTCAGTATATGTAAAGCTAAACACACACTGTACCATTCTTCTGAAAACTGTGACATTCTGAGTACTACTTCCAACAGCAACTTTGGCTTGTCAGGAGATGACAAAGCAGCTCAACTTCTCAGGGTTAGATTAAAAAAAATTATTTTGTTTTTCCCCTTCAGAGCATAACAGAGCTATAAGAATTGAATGACACAGAACTGGTGTGTTTGAAGACACAGCTCTTGCAACAGAAACCCTTATACTAACTTCTGGAAATCACATTACCCAGGATTTCCAAATGTTTGCAAGATCAGGCTCTTTTGGACTTACATCTAAGACAGAGCAAGAAGGGAATATGAAAGAGCAAGCAGTCCCTCCACTAGGATTTTTCCCTAACATTATGAAAATAAAATTACATCCTTTTGAAATTCCTTGTTCCTGATCAAGGGGAGGTTGTCTCAGCTTCTGCTCTGCTGATAATCCCTTTGAGTAGACACAGGTGCTCATGTCTCTAAATCCTTGGTGTCGCAGGCAAAGAGAAGGTGGGTGGTAGAGGAGTGGTCCTGGCTGACCACAGAGGATGGGGGAAGCAGCACCCTGAGCTGCTGGTACATGCGTGCTGCAACACAACCTTCATTAGCTGGTCGCACACTGGTCTTCTCCAAAGCCTTCCCAACTTTTCCAGGTCAGATGCTGCTCTCTGAAGGAGCAGCTATTCCATATTCTATGTTTTCTATGCTGAAAGACAGGGGCCCATGCACTCTATCATAGAATCACAGAACGTGGACCTCTAGAGGTCATCTGGTCCAACCTCCCTACGCAAGCAGGGACATTTCTACCTAGGGCACGTTGCTCAGAGCCCCATCAAGCCTGACCTTGAATGAGTCCAGGGATGGGGCCTCCACCACCTCTCTGGGCAGCCCATTCCGGTGGTCTGTCACCCTCACATTAAAGAACTTTTTTCTAATAGCCAGTCTAAAATCTGGTACATCTTTCAAACCCTTCATCAAGTATGGAATTACTCATTTCCTGATGGATTTTTTTTCAATGGACTCATCACAACAGCATCCAAATGCTTCTCAAATACAAATAAATGTTTCTTCAGAGCAATCTGATGGGAAAAGGTGAGGCCCTGAGGCATGAAGGCTAGAAGTCACCATGGGTTTGGTGTGCCCAACATGAGCTAATGGAGACACTGTTTTCTGAGTTGAAGTTACATGGTGGTTTTCATGTTCAAGGCCTGGCTCCAAAACCTCCAGGCAGGTGAGGGCCCAGCATCCCTGTGACACAGACCATAGCAAGCCTATTAAACCTGCAGAGAACTAGGAGCCCACAGGCATCCAATGCCACACAGAAGCTGTGATCAGCCTGTTTACTCAGAGGCAGGTCCAGGAGTGTGCATCCTGCTGCCTCCTCCAGCAGTTCACAGCTTCATTCATTAAGTACTTTGCAACCTTAACAAAGCACAGGAGCTTGGAGTCCCATAGTTTTTTCCTCCCTGCTCCCCTTGCCAATGCTTTTACCTGCAGCCCACTCACTGGGCACTGATGGTCCACTTAGAGGAGTACTCTATTATCTGCTTTCTTCTGGTGTATGCCTGATGGAAATTACTGTCTCCTAGACTTGGCACTTGGCCTTGCCAGCCTCCACACTGACCCATTCCACTCTGGCTGCAGACGTTCTCCATCCCCTGTTTTCCCTAAACATATTCCTGGGTCCACATTCCTCAATAAGCTGCTATCTCTTTATAAAAAAAGAGTCTTCCCCAAAACAGTTCAACCTGTTTGTCAGTCTCACCTTGCTTCACTCCCCCTCCATTCTTCAAACCAAAAGGTTTATGAATATGAAAGGTTTGTTTAGCAAGTTAAACTCAAGACTTTAAACAGAAGGTTATGAATAAACAGAAGATGAAGTACAGACATTCAGCACTGCTATTGGACCACTCTCTAATTGCCTTGTTTTCGTCTGGAATTCAGCAGGTCTTGCCCTGCACATCAGAGTGCACATGGCAAAGTCTGGGAGATAAATGCAAATGCTCCGCTTGAAACCTGGTGTTTCACGATTCCCTGCTGCAAGCCCACAGGGGTGAAGGTTGTCCCATTTCCTCACATCGTATTGTAAGCAAATGTTTCCTTCCCATCTGCAGTCTTCTGACTTTGTAGAGCTTGCTGTCAGCACCCAACCTCACAGATACCCTAAGTTATGCACAATGTATTTCACAGCTCAACTAGACCCATCTAATTTACTACTGAATTTCACAAGTACAGTGACCGTGGGCTTGTGCTCCACACTGTGCAAGGCTCCAGTGCTGTGTCCCATCAGGGACTCATGTCCCAGCTTTTCCAGCTGCTAAAAAGGAGAGTTGCCAGTGGGTCAGCATTTCTACCACACCCACAGGCCACACAAGCTGGCTTTCCAGCACCTTACCCAGGGGCTGGTTTCTGGCACTTCACAGTCTCATGAACTTTGTTCCTTTTGGAATTGGAGCCTGGAGCATGAATATTTGCAGTGCATCTTTTCCACTTCTTCCAGAATCTCTTTTTGAGATTGCAACTGCACCTCCCCTACACCATCTCTCTTATTTGTACATGAGTACACATCAGACACAACATCTAAAGACTCTTGATTAGCCTCCACCTAATTACCCTTTCCACAGCATTCATGCACCAGCAAAGGGCAACACTGGATGCAAATGTACTACAGAGGGTTCAACTTCTGCCCTTGTAATTCTTATCTCTGTTTCTCCAGACTGTCTTTCCTTTGAAATACTTTCTTAGTATCACTTTTGATACTCTAAACAGAGGGATCTCACTTTCCTTTTAATTAACAGTAGTTTCCTCATTCACTCTCCTATCTTCATAATAGGATGCAGATCATCAGTTCTGGACAGGTTTAGTGCAGCCTCCCTCAGATCCCCAAAAAGCCACACTTTGGAAAAAAATTAGGAGAAGCTGAGATATTAAAGAACAGGTTTGACAACTGTCAGATGATTGAGTCAATCCTGCCTTGAGTCAGGGAGTACTAGATGACATCTTAGGATCTCTTCCACCCCGAACTTTTATAAGTCTATTCTTTTATACAATTAAATATAATCAGAAATTGTATTTCTCTATTGGAATTTCACAGCTTTTGAGCATTTGCAATCTTAAGAATGTTCTTTTAAGGAGAGATTATTTGATATATGGGCATGCTTAATGTAATAGAAAATAAAGTTGTTTGAATACTGCCCTACAATCATTCCTCCTGTGACAGAAGCATTTGTCCTAGATGCTGTCAGCCACTACTTGGAACAAAAGGAGAATCACTAAGCCTCTGGAAGCTGAGTAACCCTGCGGGCCAGCAGCCATAACCCCATTATATATGCCCTGGACCTCGGCAGTGAAGCAGTTAACAAAACATTTTTGTTGATGTGAAAATATAAAGCAGCTGCTTAGTTCTACACTTGGCAGAAGCAGGCAGCCCCCTCTGCACTCCTTGTCTTCTGCTGCTCTTGGATCATTGCAGAGTTAACCAGCTGTTGCATTCCACATGCCAGTTACACCAGTATGAAAAAGCAAGAGCAGGGATAGTTTTATGGCTGTACAAAAGGAATGAGTATCATACACTACTGAACCAGAAAAGACAATATTTATATAATAAACATTTTCAGGAACATAATGATTCCTTTGTCGTCAAAATTTTGGAGTGGTTAATTGAGCACACAAAAAGTGCACCTAATCCACATGCTCAATAGCAGTTAATCTGTTCCCAAAGCGTCTCTGTACAGCAGATCTGGCCATCTACGCAGCCCTTCCTCCAAAGGCCTCACAAAATAGGGGGTGTCAAATGCACAAACACTTCTGAAAATACAGTTCTGTGTATGAAATGCCTCATTTTTTATGTCTGTGAAAATGCAACTCGGATGATTTTTGTTTCCAAGTTTAAAAATATCAGAGTAAACCAAGCATTGAAGGTTTTTTGCAGAAAGTTCCTACTAGCTCCGTAAATACTAGGAGGGTATTTGGGTATGAATTACAACTGGGTCTTGAGATCTGGTGGACACAGCTGCAAGTACCAGCTGCAGACTGAGGTTCAGTGTCAGAACCTGTCTGTTGCTTCAGATGTTCATTTCAGACTAGACTCAAGCTTACTGAGTTCTGTTTCTGACTAAAATCTAGAGCAAAAATCTACATGAGTCAAAACAGGCTTTGGTGAAAACTTTCCTAAAAGCTGAAGTGTGGGTAATCAGTGTTCTTATCGGTGTCTTTTCAGAAGGTCTGTCCTTTGCCTCCTGAACATCATAAGAAAACTCCCACACTAGTGCGTTGATGACCTGGCAACAGATCACAAAGAGTACCTGAAGATGAAACAGAGAAGAAGAGGCCATTCCTAAAAATGAAACCATTTTATCTGAGAAAATTTACAAAGAGAAGCCAAAAGGTTTGCAGAGTTCATACAGGATTTTAGCTCAGAAGCCATGCTCCGCATACGCGGCAGTCTGTGCTAGAATTTAGCTTGAATGAATTGACATCTCATATTTCATTATTTTAGATGAGTTCCTAATAAACAGACTTTAGGGGGGAAAATAGCATTAAAGCAGGCACTGCTGTTTGATCTCAGCCTCCCTGTCCCCTTGGAAATGCAGCGTTGAAACAGACTCATACCAATAAAACCCAATCCTTCTTGGTTTTCCTCCCTGTCCTGCTGCATTCACCCTTCTGATCACCAGTGGCTGCTTTCTCCGCTGCAGTGGCTCTAAACCTTGACATTCATTTCTCATATCCCTTGACACCAAATGCCCAGGCGCCAGCAACAGTGACTCATGGATCTATTCCAGGAGTACCCCCTGAAACTGAGTTTCTAGGAGTAGGTTTCCTACATTTGATTTCTTGGATCTGCAGCTTCTAAAAACATTTGCCAGCAATGCAAGTCCTCAGTGGCCACCACATGGATTTTAAAGGTTGGGGTGTTTTTTTTTTCAAATGTAAACTAAACATCTTTAAACCAGAGGAAACTCAGCCAAATGCAAAACCAACATTAAATGACATTCAAGCAAATGGTACTTGAAAGAGGAGGGAAAAGATTTTCCTACATTCAAGACTTCTTGAAACTTTTGAATCACTTCCATCAACAGCTTAGTGTTTGTTTGGGGGTTTTTTTTCTAAAAGGACTGATCTTAATTATTTTCCTTTAGCAAAAGTAACTGTAAATAATATATACCGTAAAGATACCAGGTCAGTAGATAATGAAAGAATTGGAGCATTACTGTTTCTGAATTTGACTATTTCCTATCTAAAAAATAAATTATTCAAATTTCAAATCTTAAAGTCAACTTCAAATGAGGAACACAGCTTGCTTTATAAAAATACTGAAAAGCCCCATTTCAGTAATTTCTTCAGAATTCCTTCAAATCTGAGTCTTCACCAAAGCCAGCCTTTCCCAGAGAACTGGGCACATTTCGCTGAGGCAGCAATTGTGTAATAAAACAAAGTCCTTGAGCAGCAGCAAAATTCTTCATATAGAAGAGCCTTTTCCTCATACATAGACCAGGAGGTGAGCTCCATGAACATATTGAAGCATGCTGCCTGGTTGCCTACTTTGGTTAATTTGCTATATCCTATAATGCACAGAGGTTGGAAACCTGACTTGCCTTCCCAATAGCTTTCCTAGCACTTTCCTTCCCCATCCGGCCCAGGACATATAATGACTTAAAAAGCAATATTTCTGTAGGATATCTGCTGTTCCTGTCAGTAGGATTGAATAACATTCTGGAGTTACACAGTATCACAGCATGGTGGGGGTCAAAAGAGACCTCTGGACATCTTCTGGTCTACCCCCCTTGCTCCAGCAGGGTCACCCAGAGCAGGGGGCCCAGGATTGCATTGTCCAGGCAGGTTTGGAATCTCTCTAGAGGAGGAGACTCCACAACCTCTCTGGGCAGCTTGTCCCAGGTCTCTGTCACCTTCACAGCAAATAATTTTTTTCTCAAGTTCAGATGGAACCTCCTGGGTTCCAGTCTGTGCTCATTGCCCCTTTTCCTGTCACTGGGCACCACTGAAAGATTCTGGCCCCATCCTTTAGATATTGTTAAGCATTGATAAGATCCTGTCTCAGTCTTCTCCAGTCTAAGCAGCTCCAAGTTTCAGCCTTTCTCTGCACAGAGATGCTCCAGTCCCCTCAGAATCTTTATAGTATCCACTGGAGTCTCTCCAGCAGTTACTTTTGTGTCTTGAACTGGGGAGCCCAACATTGGACACAGTAACCCCAGATGTGGCTTCACTAAGGCAGAGTAGAGAGGGAGGAGAACCTCCCTCGACCTGCTGGTGACACGCTTTGTAATGCACCCCAGTTACTCCTGGGAGTGCCATATTCAGACTCGATTAGATAACTGCAGTGATTGCTGGGTACCAAAGTGATGCTCGCTGTGAGCTATTACTTGTGGGATGTAGGCTAATGGCTTATTAGGTCAGGCATCCTACCTCTGATGGAACAGTTTTATCTTCATGATGGAGTGAATTGTTATTGTTAGTTAGTGGTGTGTGGGATTTGTGTTAATGTCATTACTGAGTTAGTAATGCAGTGATAGTGCCAGGCCATTAATTAATTACTTGCAAGATGGTTTTGGTATCCAGGTCTGCCTTTGACTGGAGAGATTCAGGTCTCCCCCAATAACTGCCTATGCTCACCAGCAGTGACATCACTTCAGCAAGAACACCTCTGAAGGTTATCCCTCCCTGGAGAGCTTTTCAGTATTACCTTTTAAAAAAACGTTCAAATTTTGGAAAGCCATACAACAAGTCCTTAAACTCAGTTATGCTTCCTGAGAAATAGGAAATAATCAAGAGTCCCTGCTCAGACAGGGTAGATCTTGCCTTGCTCTCTGCCTGTGTACTGTGTGAGCACAGAATCCTTCACTGCTACTTTACAGTGATTTTTTTATATATCTATATATATATATATAAAAGCAACCTGCACTTTCACTGAAGCTGAGACTTGAACATAGCTCTCCTTTACCCAGAGCTAGTGGTTATTCCAGAGGTTGTCCTTCTGTGACACAGGAAACCTTCCCCTTTACTCCAAAAAGTTTGTTTCAAAGAACTGGCATTTTCCAACCAAAAGACTTTTAATGACAAAATTCCTGAACAGCTCTAATTATACCCTGTGGCTCGGTCTGAGGGATTATATTGTTACTCTCTGTAAAATAACAGTCCAGCATCCCATTATGTGCCCCTGATCCTCAGGAACTCAGAGGAGGAGTGCTGGTGAGAAGCACAGAAATCCAGGGGGCTGTTAGGTGAGCATGTGCTGCTTCTCTGACCACCCTGGATAAATACCCACCTTGTGACTGCTAGGGGGGATCAAAGCTGGGTAGAAAAACTTTACAAAAGCAAGCATTTTCTGCATGCTGCACCCAGTGGGAAAACAGGATAAAAGACAGACCCATTTTAACTGTCCAGCCCCAGCTGCAGGCAGGCGAACGTCAGCCCGGCGCTGTGCGAGTGCCCAAGGCACGGGCTGGCCCCGGTCCCAGCTCTGCCCCGCTGCTCAGCCACCCGGGGCCATGCGAGAGGTCGTGCGTGGGATCAGATTCTTTGGTGCATCCTCCAGCTCTCCCATCATTTTTTTTTTTTTTTTTTTTTTTTTTTTAAGCACAGCTTTGGAGTTAGCTTTCTAATGAGGATAATTATTATTATTACATGCACATATATATATATAAAAGCCCCATATTCCCCGGGAGGTTTCTTCAGATTGTCCCAGAAAGCAAACATTTTCATTGTGTGGGCTGTGATTGGGAACACATGTACACGCCGCACCCCACTTCGCTCCGCTCGCTCTGGTACTAATTACAAGGGGAGCAGAGCCCAGTGCAGAGGTTTCTTTAATTCTTTGGTTTTGGAGACTCAGCAATCGAATTACCTGAAGAGGCTGGAGCTTCTCTGGGGTACAATCAGTCATGCAGTGTTTGGGTTAGGCCAGGGTGGGGAGACACGGATAATATATACATGCTGGCAGCATTATGTAGCCACCCAACTGGGGAAAAAGGAATTTCTCTTAATTAATGGCGTGATGTACGACACGTTAGCAACACGAACTCTTTAATAAACCCTGATGCCTTCTTTTACAATTCAGAGAAGATGAAAGCGTGCCGGGTTACCTGTAGGAGCTGGGTGCTCAGAAATGCTGGCAGAGCAGCTTGTGGTGAGAGAGTTTTAATAGCTGCACATGGTGCTTTACATTCTGGAGTCAATTTTAGACAAAGCTGCCTTGAAGCAAAGGAAGCAAGTTTCACTTTCAACCTCGCCCAAGGCTGCTACCCAGAGATGAAGAGACCAGTGAAGAAGACTGAAATCTTAATTTAATTAACTATAACTCCCAATAGGACAAGCTTGGGAAGTTTGGTTCAGAGCATGACTATCTGAACCAATTGAGCTAAAGTACTGGCTTTCCAAGTTCCAGTTCAAGTTCTGTGTTTGGCACAGGACTGAGATGCAGACTAGATGTGAAGCTCAGAATTACTCAGATTTGCCCAAAGTATAAGGCACTCAGGTTTGGCGCATGTCAAAAAAAAACATGTTTACAGTTACAATGAATTTAGCCTTCTCCCACACTAAAAGCTATTTATTTAAACCTCTCATTTTGGTCATGTCGTTTTCATCTTATATTTCTTAGCCTGCTAGGTCAGAAAGTAAGTAAATAGGTCAAGTGCTTCATAAAAAAACAAAATACAGAGGAGATGTGGCTAGGACTTGGACTCCAGAGCTCTAAATTAAGCATATTAGCAAAGACTGTTATGAATTACTATTTATTCTTACGCTCTTTGATGATCTTTGCTTCCTTGAAGATCAGTTTCTGGTTCAGACCAAGAAAGGAAAGGAAAAGGAAATGCCCCAGCTCTTGGCAGCTGTGGAGATCCCTCAGCTGAGATCCTGGAAGCACTAAAACCTCAGAAAGAGAGACACTGGGACAATGAAGACAAAATATGAAGGAATAAATAAAATCTTAGTCAGGGCCTACCGAATTCAGCAAAAAAAAACCGGGCATGATTCCCATGGGTTTTAGGACAAGCCCACGACTCAGAGAAGGGACACAGATCCCAGACTGCAGATGTGACAGTAAATTTCAAACTTCCCAATCACAAAATAACAAAAACATTTTAGGACTTCTTCTGTAATAAAGTAATGGCATCTTGTGTCCTTATGCTTGAAAAAGGAAGATAGATCCCTTTGACCTGAAACCAAAACCAGGCTGTAGCATAACATTGTACTGTCCATTGAGACACGTGCAGGGTGACCCATAAGGAAAGACTCCAGAGACCAAACACTTAATTAGGACTTTTTCCTCTATATTACACACCATAATCACATCTCTTTTCTTCCATGTCTCTCCACAATGTTGAGAAAGAAGAAGAAAAACTCTCCAGTGAGTAAAAACCTTGTGCTCTCTGAAAGACAAAGGAGAGGACAAGAGTCTTGCTCCAAACACACTTCTTCATTCTGGTATAAAACTTCTTTCTTATTCTTTTTTTTTTTTTTTTTTTTTCTTAGAGCAATTTAGTGTGACCAATAAAAGCCCAGCTAATTTTTAAATCAGCATGTAGCCAACTCAGCCACCCAGTAGCTCTGTCCTTGGGCAATATTATTGAAGCACACACAATCTATACTAAAGCGATCAGCTTCCCTCAGGCCTGCCAAGGGGATGCGTTAGGCGAGCCCAAAATATGACAGAAGGAAATTTATGTGCAACTTTTACACATAATATCTCATTATGACTCTCCCCAATCTTTCAATTTTAAAAATAAACGGCCTTTGTAATGATTTTACCAGGAGCCTGTTGGAAGGGAGATTGAAAAAGAAAAAGGAAAGTGGCTTTGGCTACAGTTATTTCTTTTGCTCTTCTCCTTCTCTCGGGTTTTTCTTTAATTTTCCTGAAGATGTTTCCACTCAATTTAGGAAGAAATGGAATTTCCCCCTCCCTGCCACCACTCTTTCTCTGTTTTGCCCATGTTTTCAAAGAATGGAATGGCTGACATAATGAAGCCTCTGTCAATACCAAAATCATTTTGACTGGTTGGTAAATAATGAAAGTTTCCACTTAGCATTCAAGCCAGCTTACCCAGGGGACGGGCGCTTGGTCCCCTTCCAGGCCAGCAAACTGTCATCCCTTGCACTCCACACACACACTCACACATCTGAGAGCATTGCCTTGCAGCAGGGAGAAACCAGAGAGTCCAGCTGAGACCAGGGTTAGTGGTTGCTTTGCCATGAAGCACATGCACTTTGGGACACTAGAGAACTGACTGCACAGCCACAATAGGTGGTGATTGCAGCATCAGGCTGCAAAAAATAATAATAATTAAAAAGATGGAATTAAAAAATAAAAAAAAAGAAGAGGGAATAAATAAATATGCACAAATAAGAGGGAGGAACTGCCCCCAGTGATGACTGGTCTGCAAATACAGCATTGCCAGAGCTGAACTCTAGGGCTGGGTTTGATAAAGAAAGGGTAATGCTGTACATTTGCCCTTCTCCACGGAGATGCCAATCGTTCCATGATTTTCTAATGTTTCACTGTGGGTATCAGCAGGAATGACTTCATGTGCTATTTGTACTCCACAGACCACAGCCTGAGCACCCACGGGAGGAACATATACCTGAAGTGAGCATCAGTTATAAGCATTTTCGGGAACAACCTCCTCTTAAGGGGGTAAGGAAAACAAACAAAGCTAAACTCTCCCAGCTTCTGTTGGTAGCGAAGTGGGTTGTTCTCAGGGTGGAAAGCAGAACTGCTGCCAATGTACACTAACTGGTGGAAAGAGCTTTCCCATTGCGGGCTGATGGGCAAATGACCATTATCAGGCAGAGAGAACTGGAGCAAATGTAAAAATATTCCAATCTGTATAAAAAAGCTTCCATCATTACAGAGTACTATACCATATTTCCTTTGTATCCCAAGTTCCCAAATACCTCTCAGGAGACAACAGCCTTTGTGCCTGTTCCCCTCCAGTGACTCTCTTCCCTCCTCTGAAGACCATGCCCTGGGACAATGTCATGCTCATATATTGCTGCTTACTTTCCTGTATCGCTACACACTGTTTGGTTTTCATTTCTGATGCACTTGTGAAACCAGTAGTCAAGTTATTAGCACCAAAAATCTGTAAATACCTTTCGGAGGACTCATTATTCTCCTCATCAATCCTTACATCCCTCCAGTGAGTCCAGTGCTGACAGCTGGTCAATACCTGCCCTCATGGAGCCAGTGGGGTGATCTGTTCCCTCGGGTGCCTTTCAGCTGTATCTTTTCTCTGAGGGCTGAGCTATGAATTATTTGTGTAATTCTGGGGGAACCACGAGAAATCTTGAAGCTGGATACTGAAATAAATAAGAACAACATATATATATTTAGTAAACAGCCATGACAAAAATAACATCAGAAAACATAGAGAATGGAAGAAAAACAATACATCTTGGCAAGAAGATTGTGTATTTTCATTGTAGTTATAATGTATTAATTCTACATTTGAAGAGACCATATGGATTAGGTAGGACAATTTAATTTCATTTATTCTCTTCAAGAAAAAAGACCGAGGTCAAAGGGCTGACCCTCAGTAGCTCATTCCACACTACCTAGAAGAAAGTAACTGGAGGTGAGAACTGAACCAGGATCTCCCTAGGGTGATTTTACAGAATAATGCAGTTCTTTTGCCCATCCCACCAAGACTGGAAAAAAAAAAAATTGTATTTAATATAAGGAGTTTTCCAAGAGGGGGATGAAACTGAACATGCTGAATTTAGAAATATTTAAAGGAGTTTTACCAGTTAATGTTGGTCAAAAGGATTGTTTGTTGTACTAGCTCCACTGTAGTATTTTACTGGGGAGGGAATGGCTGCACCAGCATTGTTACCATTAGTATTAGTGACATAAAATATCATCATATAAATAGAATTTAGGAGCAAGTGGCAGAAAATCATCAGCCTGGGGCTTGCTGTGGGTTGAGCAACATAACGCAGTTGATGAATTCTGTAGGCCTCAGTTTTCCCCATTGTAAAATAGGTAAAACCCATTAGGTTAATGAAAATTTGTTCATTCTTAGATGCTGCTTTGAACGTGGCATCTGTGATGGATGCACAATGCATGTGAAGAGCACCAGACCATGCTCATTTGGAATAGCCCTGACGCAGGCCGTACATGAAACACATGGCAGTAAAACACCTGAACATTTAGAAACCAGGGTGGAATGCTGCAATTCCACTGATTGCAGTAAATACATGTTTGTGTTATACCATAATTGCTCAGCTTTTAAATCAAACAGCACAACAATTAGCACACGGCTGTTCTTCATACACCTGAACACCCCTCACTTTACCCAGTGCTTTATAGGAAAAATTTTACCCCTTTGTTTAAAACAGATTTAAAGCAAACTTGCCTCAAATCTTTCCAAGCTTGCCACATCTCCAGGTATTACCTGGCAATGCTACTGCTCTCACTGAGCAGTGTGAGGCTAGAAAATCCTCCTGAAGTGAAGGCACTTTTGTTCCACCACTGCTTTTTTTGGAAATACAAAGCATTGGACACATCCCAAACCATTTTTCCATCTGTAGAATCAAGTCTTTTCTATTACCATGATGGAACCCACTGCTACACAAGTTGGGCATATCTTTAAATATTTCCTACATGGGGTATAAACACATATTTATTTCCAAAAGAAAAGACTGACTAGAAAGCTCTGTCTTGAAGAGCAATAAAAAGGGTGAAAGGATGGGAATGTGGTGAGAAGAGAGCAGAGTATGCTGTGGTGGGGGTATTTCGGCCTCATCTTTCTTACCTGCTCTTTTGGAGATGGGCCAATGTCACACTTTCGCTCCCAACAGGCACCCCACAGAGGAGAGAGGACCTGGTCTGGCCACTTGGTCACATTTACCTAAGGCAGACAAAAAGTTCAGTGACTGCTTGTGGTTTCAAATCCCAGAACCCGTAAAGCACAAATACAGGTTCTACATGCGAGGCTGTGACCTCTCCACTCACCAATAAAACATGCCCAAAGTCATAATAAACAAAACATTACAATTCAGGGTGGCAAGGCATAAACCAGTCATATGTATTTTCTTTCTGGCCACTTAAGCAAATCTTAGCCTTTACCAAAAACTACCTCGGTGAACTAAGTTAGCAAAACAATCCTGATTACAACATAGGTTAAAAAAAAAAAGTCAAATAAACTTAACCTAGAGTTTCTCATGGGATGTTTTATGTTCTTGTTGTTGCAGCAGAGAATATGGGCCAGGAAAAACATGGAAGGGACACAAGTGTGATAATATAATGATACCTTTTATTAGCTCAAAGAAGGAAAAAGAATAACAGAACTTTGGCTACATCAAAGGTCCTTTTTCTTCACTTTCAGGATGCAGAAAGGAAAAACCACAGCTTGTATATTCCTGACAACACTCATCTTGTCAGGAGAATGAACTCAAGTTGTGGGCTTTTCACTTCTCTGGATAGCCAGTGAAGGAGGGGGAAGGGGAGAAAAAGAGTTGCTTTGTAAGAACTGAAGGAACTGACATCTGGTTATACAACAATACAAATTTTCAGGTCGTACTTAACAGCACGAATAATAAACTGAAAAGAGTTGCTGGCTACTTCCAGAGTGACACTGTGGTAACCTTGTTAAGCTATTTTCCATGGGCAACCTATGGAGCTGCAGCAGATCGTGGTTGGGGAAGGAGCAGAGGCAGATTTTTAGGAAATACTTACTTTTGCAGAAGATAAAGATGATAAAATCAGAGGCAAAGATGGGTACTCCTGTGTACCTGAGCCTTTTCACAGAGGGGATAAGATTCAGCATTGCTGGAGGGAAAAAAAATAAATAAAAAGGGCAAACCAAAAAGCCCAAGCAAAACAAACAGTACACATGAGGAGATAACGTGGATAAAAGGGATGTGCTGGCAGTCTGGTATCTGCTGGCTATGATCGGATGCAGCAGAGTTGGTGCAGTGGATTAATGATTTCTTTTCCATCCTCTTACATCTTTTTCAGCCCCTGCCATCATTTATTACAGCATCCTTACTTTGTTACTCAGGCTGACAGAAAGGGAATAAACCTTACCCTGCAGGTGTTTTCAGGAGAAATTATCTTTTCCCCAGGAACTGGATCCTAGATTTGGTGAATAATAGTTATTTTTCCCAACAGTTCATGACACTATAGTAGAAGATGCTTTTTTCTGTGGGTAATTCAGATATGCCCTCGTACATCTGAGACAGTACTGCTCTTCTGTGAATATACGTTTGTAAACCTAGTCAAGTATTTTAGAGTGTTAGGCTAGAAAGTATATTAAAAGACCGATCACTTAAATTGATTTTAAAGCATTAAATTTTGACATCTTCAGTGCAGACAGACCAAAAAGCTTAAAATGTATTTATCACACAAGAAATGGATTAAGTCATTTTACCCATTCAAAGCAGATCTCAAACTTCCTCCAGCAATAATGGCATTTTTTTTTTCAATTTACCAAAATAAATAAGGGATTAATTAATAGGATTTAGGGTGACTGGAAAGATGGAGCCACCTCTAAAGGAGATTTCAGAACACATGCAAAAGGAGATGGAAAGAAGGGTGTTTCCCAATGTTTTGCTTTCTTGTTAATACCCTCCTACCTTCATTTAGTGCAAAACTGGTGCCCAATCATTTGTTTCCCTCAATGGTAGTATAAGTATACAAAATATGTACAGATGTATTGTATATACATACATCTATTTCACTGCAGCAGAGATACAGCAAGGGAAAGCATGAGGAGTCTAATGCAGGCACGTGTTTAGGAGGCAGCCAGCAAAAGGCTGAAGGAACAAGAGAGAAATCAGCAGCTAATCAGCTCTATCAAAAGCCAAGGATGAGGATGGCAAATGTTTAGGACAGGGAGGGAGGGAGGGAGAGAGAGAGACAGGCACAACGCAGGCATTGCAGTGACTGATGGAAAAGCTGCCAGCCTTGTGGACAGAAGGTTCAGGCTGCAGCGCTGACCTTTGACACCCCCCCCATCTGATGAAATAAGATGATACATTTTGATTTGTTTGTTTGTTTGTTTTCCTGCTTGCAAGTGCATTGCCCCAAGACAGAGGCACAGTGGAAGAACAACAGAAATAGGTATTTACACCAGGAGCAGTTTCTGTGCTTTCCACAGAACAAGGCACTCTTGGACAGAGCTGAAGGGGCAGGAATATTCCTGTGTGAGGGCCACAGGAGCATGCACGGGCACTTTGTGCTGCAATCCAGCAGCCCATCAGCTCAGGCTCACCCACCCTGCCAGGCTCCAGCACTCTGGGAAAAACCCTGATGAATTTTAAATACAGCTCGAGAGATGATGTTAAATCTCCACAGCATTACCTGGAAGCCTGGAACATAGCACAAAGAGGAGTTTACCCTATTTCAAAGGACTACAGGAAGGATAATTCTGCTGATGCCATGTGTGCCCTCGAGATACTCAGGCACTACCAGGGTGAGTGCCCATATATTGAGAGAGAGCATTTAAACATGCCTTCTACCTGAAAAGCACTGGGGAGAGAAAGAGAGCATCAGGTACTGGCTGAATCCCACCCAACTGCCCCACAAGCTCTGTCATAACAGTCATGAAAGCTGACCAAATGGCACAAGAACATACCTTATATCCTTAGCCTTCTCCAAAATTGCTTTTCTGCATTCCTTCTGGTCTCCTTCCAACCACTGAGCAAGCTGTTGCCTGTTGCAGTAGTAAGCTAAATAGAAATTAAGTCTCTTTAGGGTTATTATACATATATATTATATTTTTAACAATTACTTAGCCACTAAAGCTATCGTGAAAAAGATGGTCACTTCTGTGGAAGGTTCAGCACTGGCACGCGGACACACCGAAAACGGCAGGTTGTTTGATATCCCCTTAACATGGGGGATTATTCATGGGCTTTAATTTTTTTTTCTTAATTTCTTTACCACAGAACAGTTTGAAGGATGAATGTTTCTGAAGACAAGGATGTTGTTTGGCCTACTCTGGCAACAACAGCTGTACCTAAGTGAGAAGGACCTTAACCCAGGCTGAAGAGGAAATACTACTCTTTGCAACAAATGAAACAAAAAATAAGGGAAAACTATTTCATTGCCAGTTTAGTGGGGATTTTTTCTACCATATGAGACACCAAATGGGTGAATCTATTTTACCTGTCTACACATCACTGCATTTGTAGAGGGCCTACTCCACTTAGACAACAGCTGAGATTGGCCGTGGTACAGGAAACGCAAACAAAAGGAAAACGTACCAGTGACCTACAGCACTATTTATTGTAGCAGCTCTGGGTCACTCCACAGGTCACATATTTGCTTTAGTGGATTAACAGTGATCATGTGTGTGTATCGCACACACACACTGAGCAAATTCTTTATCTCTTTTGGTCTGGCTTTTTAGCCAGGTGGCAAGAAAATGCCATTTCTCCTTTATCATAGCAGAGCATTGACAGAAAGCCTTGTCCCAGCACCTGCCAGTTTTATCCCAGTTCCTGTCCAGCCCTCCTTGCAGGCTCTGCCCTTCCACCATGTGCCCCCTTCACATCCCACAACGGGCCCATGAACCCGACCGGCTGCTTCAACCTCCCCTGCAAGCCATTCTGCCTTTTCTCAAGCAGTGTGGAGGGGCAACTCGCTACCAGTCACAATCCTGGTTTTATGGAAATCAAAGACAAATCTCCCATTTCTGGCAGGAATAGCTGCCCTAAATCTCTGTCACTAGTGCAGCTCTTTAAGAGCACAGTAATTCTCCACCAAATTGAATCTTCTCTGACAATTGGCAGCACATCAGAGACAATTCACAGGCATATTTTTTCCCCTTTGCTCACAGGAAATAGGGCTTGGGTTACATTTACAGTGACCTGGAGGTCCAGGGGCAGACTAATATCTCACCTAAACAAACAGACAATATTTCTTCCCCAATAAAGGCGGACAGGCTGAAAGGGAAAGCCAGCTTGGCTTTGCCCTTCCCAACTCCCAGCAGTGGTATGGGAGGTGTCAACAACACGCAAACCTGCGAACACCAACACAAGGATCCCCGATGCAGCCCAGCATGATGGCTCAGAAGGTCTGGAGCTGCAGGTCAGCATTTGCACTCAGTCTTTGTTTTTGTTTTAACAAAATGACCATTGTCTCATCTCTGGTGGACCTTGGTGGAGTTCTCTTTCACAGTGTGAGCTGGGGATTTCACCGCTCAACCTGTGATAGGAGAGAGAGGACCCAAACACACCCTTCTGCTAAGCTCCTCCTTGGAGTCTGCAGCATTTTCCCAGGAGGTTCCGACTCACCTCTATGAGGACAGGGAGATAATTCTTGGGCTTTATTTGTGGCAGATTTTAAAAAGCAAACTCTGAAGTGTGTGAAACAGCTCCAGAGGACAGTAACTTGCAACAAATGTCATGATTATTCAATGTCCGATTGACAAGAGAGCCCTCAGAAATAATAAACGCCTACATGTGCTGGCTTGTAAATCAAATAGCATTCAGATACTATTTTTCTTGGATATCCCTCCCCCGATATACTACTGTATGTTTTGCCCAGAAGTGATACACTGTTCATCTCTTATAAGAATCAGATAAACACACCAAAATTGATGGGAAAATCGACCAATTGCAAAACTCCACACCATACGCGCACCACACTAAACATGCCTGTGAAAAGCAGAAGTTCACACCCAATAATTCCAAATACCAAAGGCATCAGAAAAACCTGCGTGTTTCAATGGCTCACCTGTCCCAGCAGCAGGATTCACCTCTCTGCTACCTAAAACCCCACTCAGCTCAGCAGCAACCTTCCTCCTGATATAAACAGGCTTTGCATCAGATCTTCAGCTTCCCCAGAGTGCACAGGATTGGACCTCCCAAGAATCCCAATGCTCTTCAGGATACTAAAGCAGAGCACAGTTTAGAGTTGAATGCAACATGTCTCCCAACCTCTGAAACATTTGGCTTTCTGAAATACTGTGAAGAAACAAAACCTCTGCAGCTTCTCCCTGCTCTTCTTTGCCTCTATTGCAAGGATGGAGTCGCAGCACATGGTGACCTCCCAAGCCATGGAGTCCCTCTGTGCAACACCTCCCTGAGCCTGAACTCATCCCACTGGATCACATAATCGCAGACTGGTTTGGGTTAGAAAGGACCTTTCAAGGTCATCTAGTTAAAAGCCCCCTGCAGTGAGCAGGGACATCTGCAACTAGAGCATGTTACTCACAGTTCTGTTCAACCAGACCTGGAATGTTTCCAGGGATGGGGCATCAACCACTTCTCTGGGCAACCCGGTCCAGGGTCTCACCACACTCAGTGTAAAAAATTTCTTCCTTGTATCTCATCTAAATCTCCCCTCTTAGTTTAAAACCATCACCCCTGCAATACTGCAACAGGCTCTGCTTTAGCAAGATTGTCCCTGTCTGCTTCTAGTATAGAAAAAGTGCATTTCAGGCTCCCGAAAGTCAGCCAAAATCTGCCTTTACAGACAAAACCAGTCCAGTGGCAGGAGCGAAATCCAAAGAAGAATAAATGTCTGTAGCAGAAGATACTCTCTCAGGGAGCAGTAGAAAGTTGGTGACAGGCGAGGGAGCGATACTGCTGGAATAGCTCTCTTTAAGCTGTTGTTTTGGCTTTTCCATGCAACCACAAGACCGTTCATGTCAGGCACAGACCTCGCACTCTCCCTGGTTATTTCCAGGAATCAGCCATCAACAGTTGACAATTAGAAGACAGAGCGAGAGCTGTGGCTGGCCAGTCTCAGTAGGTCTGAGGTTCTTGGTTTGTTGGTTTTTGTTTTGTTTTTTTTCAAGAGAAACAGCTGTTGACCTTTGGCTTTTCTGTGTCACTCACTGTCCTGGCATTGAATAGAGGTATTTTAGGATGACCATATCTGTTTACACCAACAGTTACAATACATCCCCTACAAATCTCACTGTTAGGTGGAAAAGCAACTTGCCAGCCAGTCATCATTCCTGCTTGTACGGATGCTTTCTAATCACCCCCCTCAATACTTTTGCTAGTCCAGGGTTGAATTTGGGAAAGCAAATGAATTTTTAACTCCCTGAATCTGTTTTGAGGCCCCCAAAACCTCCTGCTGAAGCTCAGAATGAAACCCTATGCCAGCCTCAAATGAGTGAGAATTTTCTGTGACTGCGTCCTGTGGTTTCAGCTGGTTTTGCAATTAAGTTTGTGTCCTAGTTTCATTCTGAATTTCAGCTGATGCCATGCTCAGCTCAGATAAATCAGAACCTTAGAACGAAACTCAACCCAATAGGAGCCTCTCCTCTGAACTAAGTGCTGCCCTATGCTTTTTTTTTTTTGGTTATTCTCTTCCTCACCTCATTTCCAGACAAGTCAAACTCTCCTTTAGTCACCACTCTCTCCTTCACAGCACAAGTGGAAGAAGCCTTCCAGGTCCAGCAGCCACCTCCAAATGCACATTCCTCAGTGGCTGTACTTTCAGCCCTCACACACATCTCAAAATATAAAAGCAAGGAGCTCTGTTCACCACAGATGAGCATGTGCTGCCAGGCTCTCTGCAGCTTCTAAGTATTGGGCTCAGTATCCACCAAAAAGCCAACTTGTGAGCACCCACAGATGATGGACTGTGCATTTAAGGGAAGCTGAGCTGATAGGAAGGTGTTCCTGCAGCCTGAGAAGCACTTTCTCGTTTTGTTAAGAGTCCAGAGTGTGAAAAAGCAGGGAAGATAAACAAGCATTAAAGCGAAGAAGAAGTGGTCAAGTGGGTACTCAAGGGCTTCACATCTTTCCAGGAGTCTGCAGTCGAGAAGCTAAAATTGAGTTTAAAACTGAGAAACCGGAGGTCACAGAAGAGGCTGCTTCTAATGTGCCGAAGTTTTGCAGATGCAGTTCTGTACTTTTGTTTTCGCAGTCGAACGCGTTGCCTCCATCTGTGTAAACAAAAAGCAGAGCAAGTTAACATTACAGGAAAAATACAGTAGAGGGAAAGAGAATTGAGCAGGTTTTGGCTACACAGCAAAGAAACTTGATGGGATTAGGGCTTTAACTCAGTTGTGTCCTCATTTTCCAATCCAGATGAAGAAAAATGCTGAATGCCCAAAAGAAAAAAAAGAGGGAAAGAGGAAAGACCTTTAGAGGACTGTACCAGTTAGGCCAGCAACATGACCTGTGAGAACTCAATTTGATTTTAATGTGGTGGGAAGTGTGCCCGGGACTCTAAATAATGCTCTGTGTTCTATGTAATGTTACACAGAGCCCCAGTTAGACGGGGGTCCAGAGTTGGCACAGCTGGAGGGAAAACTCAGCAGGAGTCGCACACTAAACAGTAAATAAATAAATAAACTTCAGCACCATTCAGATATTTATAGTGGTTTTATGACTATTGTTTAGGTACATTAAAAAAACCCCAACAACAGCCAATAACATCCTTGGCTGTTATTTCCTTTGTGCAACTAGTGATTTTTATGTATTCTTTTCTGCACAAATAAACATATTTCTCATCATATACAGATTCAGGTGCATCTTATCTGCCAGATAAGACACTGAATGTCTTCATTTTGCTAAAAAAGGTCCAGGCTAAAAAAGCATTTGCTTAAGTATGCCACGTATTAACAAAACACTTTCTTAAATAGGGTTATAATCAGAAGTCTTGCACAAAGAGTTAATGTGATTTTTGAAGAAATTTTTTGAAAATCAGATCATCAAATCCTGGGAAGTCTGAAAGAATCTCAGGATCTGCGTGAGAAAGGGTGCTCCACTGCAAGCCTTGCACACTGGGCACCCTGCTCAGGATGCCTGTGTATGTCACTGCAGATCCTTACCCTTAAGTGGAATTGGGTTTGAGGGAGAGGTGGAGGAGCTCTGCTCCAGCATCTCCTCCCATCCAGGAACTGCTGGGGGCTGGAGCACACACCTCACCCAGTGTCACTGCATGCACCCTGGCTCTCATGATGGACTTTGGCCAACTGAATTAAAAGGAAAACATCACTCTACAACAAGTTTTTTTTAACCATATAAAAGGAATATTAATGCTGGACAAATAGAAAGTGTATGTAGTGAGTAGAAGAGAAGGATTAAAAAAAATTTGAAGCTGTTACAAATGATTGGCATTGGATCAGTCTGTGTATTCCAGTTAATAGAAATCTTCCACCAAAAAGTGAAAGCTCTGGAAAACCTGGTGAAATTTCCTTTTCTTAGCTGTGAGTGTGGTGTCATATATGGTTTTAATTTTTTAAAGCTATCAGATAATAACAGATGCACAAAGCTTTCCCTGTGACCCTCTCCCTCACACATACAGAAATATAGCACCCAGATCAGAGCCACTTTCACATACAGACATACACCACCCAAATCAGATCCAAACCGGATAGTGTGGGCAGAACGATGGCAAACAGAGAGCATGTGGTTCTAAAAAAAAAAGAATAAAAAAGAAAAATGAAAAAGAGAAGTCACGTGCAAAGTGGTTAAGTAACTGTCTCCTTCCCTCCTCCACCTTTTTTTGGTAGCTTGATTGAAATCCAAACCACAAAGTTTTTTGGGGTGGGGAGCCAGGGAAGGAAAGGAAGGCAGAGAGAAGGAAGGAGATAACCTGTCCTACCAGCCCCTTGCCCATCCCCATGTGAAGTCAAACAGTGAAGAAACAAAGCTGCATCATGCAGCGACCCAGGTGGTGTCTGGCTGGCACCGAGCACCCTCTCAGCCCACCACCTGGGTCACAACACATCCTAAATTCAAGGTTGGTGGATGTGTTTGAAAACACTTTCCTAAGACCAGATCTCCTGCCTTTTCACACAGATAGCAGGGGGAGAGGAACTGGGCAACGACTTCTCTGTGCAGACCTCAAGTCCCTAAAATCAAGGAGAAACACCTGATATCAGCAATGGGCTTTGATTCTACACTTAAGTGAGGTTTTTACTATTAACAGCTTTTAGCACTTTCCTACTTCAGAAGTGTCAGGCAATCAGTCACAGAATGAAAAAAAAATGCTGTGATTTATTTGACCTATCTTGTAATATAAAAGGTGTAAACAATAGATCATCGTTGCTGTTCCATATTGTTGGTATGTTATTAAGAGCAATCAAGAATCCACTAGATTCCTCTATCATATCCCAGTACAATATCTTTGTCTGTAGAAAACACATAAATTGTCAAAGTAATTGAAACAAGTGCCCCCAGGGAGGCTCATGGGTTACATACTACCAGGATCTAAAGTCACCTTCAGGTCTACAATTTTTCTCTTCTCTTTTCTTTTCCATATATCCAAATAAAAAAGCAGTTTCAGTGAAAAAAAAAAAAAAAAAAATCAAAAGCTGCTCCTGAAAAATTGGACGTCAAAACAAGACAAAATGTTTCCCACCGCACAAATACACGCAATTTGAACTGCCAGCGTCAGTCCGTAAGGATACAGCCATATGCTCTACCCTTTTTATACCTCTTAGCTGTGTAAACTACTCAAAACTGGAGGGCACATGTCACTTACACTGACATGCAAATCATTACTGCTTTGTCTGCCAGGAAATTTGTGTAAACCAATGCTGAGTTCAGGTTCATTATATTGACATTTTCACCAACACGTAAATTGAAAGGTTACATTGTTGACATACCAGATGTTATGCAAACTGCTTTTCAAACCATGGTTTCCATACATCTCTATAAATAAATAACTTAGACGCTTACAAATGGTGTGTGAATCAATATATGGTAAATCACCCATTTATATACACACAGCACAAACTACTGTGTGTAAACCCCATATTTCACACAATGTCAAAACCTCCTTTTTCACCCAGTACTTTTCATTTTCCTGAAAATAGCTGTCATCTATGTAAATGTTTTCCCTTAAGACCAACTGTTCTTCCTAATAAGAACATTACAAGGAAACCTGGGTGCCTGAACTAGCACATGGTGTTATCAATGGGAGTTAAGCACCCAAGTGAGAGTTAGGCTACAACACGTCTTTAAGGATTTGAGTTTATGGATCTAAAAGAATAGATTTGCATGTGCTAACTTCAGGCACACTCAAGTTTTTCACATGGATTTGCTCCAGTTTAGATTTAGCCTCAGGGTATTTTGACCCCCTCCTTCTGCATGTTTTTCCCCCCGTGACTCATCTCTAGTAACAAAAATAAGCAAACCACTACTTGTCCAATGAGATACTTATTTGAGACTGGTTCATCGTGATGTAAATCAGGACTGACCTTGCAAGTATAATTTCTATGAAGTATGCGTGGTCCAGGATGAAATCACAAAGGTGAATAATGTGATTTTAAAATGGTGTTGCACTCCCTTGGCCTCAGGACTAAAACAAAGTGGGGCTGACCCCAGCTTAGCTTACCAGGGCCTTCATGTACCTCAGGCTCTATTACTGCAGGAAGGAAAATGGTGTTTGGTCCTTGTCATCAAGGTCTCCTACTGTGATCGTTATTTATCCAGAAGCCCCCCGCAGTGCCAGTCTTTACTTGCCATGCCCAGTTTCCAGTGTATGAATCTATTCTGGTGTAAATCAGGGCAAACCAGATTAATTTCCTAAATCTCCAGTTGCAGAGAAACGAGATTTCTTGGAATGACGGTGATGCCTTCTGCCAGTTGCCTCATCTCCTAATCAAAGAAATGTCATAACAAATCAGCTTTTCTGCAGTACCTTATATACATTCAACATACAGATGCAGAATGGTTTCAATACACTCCAAAAGGTTCCTCCAAGCTGGAAGAAGCCTTGATCAATTCAGACCCTTCTCAACCAGCTGTGACACAGGACTGTGTCTTTCCCACTTTATAATTCTTCACTGAGTGCTCATACTGAAATTGTTTCATAACCACATGAATTTGGAGTTTTCATTTCACCCTTGGAAGAAATGTAGAGTCTGGCACGGTGACAAGTATAACAGTGTGTAAAAGCACAATTAACTCATGCTCCCACCCCATTTTTTTACATTTCTAAGGAAGCTCTGAAATTTCAGAGTGATTGTTTTCACTTCAGAGCCAGCAGCACACGATCCCTTCACTTCATCAGCAATGCCTCACAAAGCCGGCGTGCTCGGTCACTGGCGTGAGCCCCTGTCCCACCGCCGGAGGAGAGAGGTCACAGCTGACAGCACGCTCTGTGGCCTTCCCCAGTGACAGGCTTCCTCACCAAGAGGAGCAGTCACTGGAAAGGCCAAGTGGAGTTAAATGCAGCACTAACAGAGTTAGGCACCATAATCCCCTGGGTATTTTTTCCTAGTGCAACCAACTTTTCATTTGAAAATGTGAATTTGTTTATACATAAACAACTAACACCTTAGAGACTAAAGATCAAACGAAGCTTTTCAATGTGATTAAGTGAGAATATGCCAAAAGATGCTGAAGTTGTTTGACAAGTATTTTGAGATCTTTAATTCTCAACTCATCTTGGTAAAAGAAAGACGGCTAAAAAGAAAATGGTTTTAGACGCTCCATGCTAAGATCTCAACACTGCAAACGTTTATGAACTTTAGTATCTACCTGCTTTCCAAAGACAACTCGGGTGAGCAAAGTTAGCTGTAAAAGTTTTCAAAATATCACTCCTTCTGCCTGACTGTGGTTGGCTGTGGGGCTGAGACACTGGCGTGTGGAAGTGGTGGTTATTGAGTCAAGAAACGATTTTATTAGTTTGAGGATGTTTAATGAGCAAGGCTGATGTTCTCTGTGCTGAACACAGATGCTGTATCAAACCGTTGATTTGAGCTTGGCTCCCTGGTGACTTCAGTTTGTGTCACTTGCTTCCCTGAGATCTCTGAGTGACACCATGCACAGTATTTCACTTGCATTTCCTCTGCTTTCTGATGAGAACAGATCCTCAAAACTCCGTGTTGCATCTAAGCAATGGTCTAGTTTCCTTTTCATCATCCTTTATTGACCTTTCTTTGGCAGCTACACGTAGATAACTCACTAGCAACTGGTGCTGGTGCAGATCAGAGGTGCTTTCAGATTTAATCATCCCAGGCTCTGATAATCTCGAATCAAAAAAACCCCTGCAGAGTTCATCTGTCTTAAATTCTCTTAAAGTTTGTTTTAGATATCCATCAGGCTTGCCACTTCTAAGGGAAAATAGTTTAAAACCAATATCAAGCAGACTGTCACTTCAGAACCACCATCACTTGGCTCATAGATGGCACAAGGCACCAGCCAGGTATCATATTTCCAGCAGCATTCAATAGCATTACATATGCTTTTCCTTTACTACCAACACCATAAAGACATTCTGCCAGACACAATCATCTGTATCTAGCCTGGCAATTTATAAGCTATCCTAAGCACATGGTCTGAAGAGCCTGGCTGTTAGAAGAGGAACAGCCAGCTGCAGCAATGGATACAATTGCATCTAAAAGCAGAACGAAACGCCACCATGCCAAGCCTTTGCTAGTTCTCTTACATGAGCCTGTGCCCAGATTTGGGCAGGGTTTTAAAACTCTCTTTTAAAAAAGTAGATAAATAAATAGAAGTGTTCTGCCACTCCTAGCAGTTACAAAAGTCACAAATTAAACGCAACTCATGCTTCTATTCACAGGAAAGGCAAAAGAGTCCAGGAAGGTTTTACACTGTGAACCTTTGCTCTGTGGATTCTGATTTTTTTTTTTTTTTTTTTTTAAATCTTGATTGTTCATTTTTAATGGAGTTCTAATGAAACACCCCCAAGCTCTGCAGCGGTTTGCATCTATGGTTAGCAAGCCAAACACCAGTGTGCTTTGTTTCGCAAGTAGCGTTAGAGATAAGGGAGGGTAAGATCATGCCCTGGTTTTACAAGGCTGTAAGAGGCACTTAGGGGCCATACAGGCCCCTGCTTGGCTGCCTAAAGCTTACTCTGGTCATTAAATAATGTGAAAGGCTTATAATAACAGCTGGTGACTAATATATTCCCTTTGTACAACTGTTTTACATTTGTCACTATAACCACTGCAGAGAGACAGCTCTGCTCTCCTAAAGGCTGAATCTTGCTCAGAATTTTGTTTTATTTACTCAAAACTGCACCATTGCAAGCCTTTACCTGTCACAAAATATATCACAGTAAGAGTTCACAGCCTATGGCAAGTATAAGTAAAAAGATCATAGTCACAGGATCTTTAGGATACCAAGGTAAGATTAAACATCTTAAGCAGGATAAAGGTGTGGGAAAGATGTTAAAGAAGCTCTTTCCTTAAACTACTTGGAACCATCATTTCCAAATGAATATTTCCTCAGTCTGGAAAAGAACCCCGCAGTTTTGTGTAAAGGGGAAAAACAAAGTAGTGCATTGAGCGCTGAGATGCACCAGAGATGCACCACAACTACTTAAGTTGTCTCATGTGAAAGTCAGAACTGAGGTCTGTCAGACATTGACTTTCTGCTTTCCAGACACACGGGTCCATTTTTATCATATTTCACGGTTTCAGCAGATAGCATAAGAATTGCACATGAGAATCACACACACCAAACATGTCTCGCTGTTGATTCAATGCCAATGCCCTCTTATTTAATTTTGCATTCTTGGATGTCCCAGGACATCTGTGGGTGATCCTAGGCAAATGGAAAATTATTTCACTGAATCACTTATCCAGATGAGTTTGTGACTTAAATACTGAAGTACAAAACCTGGCAGTGAGCATGAACCTGGACTTGACCCTGAGTTCCTGGAGAAGTACCAGCAGCCTCCTTGTTCTAAAGAAATTTTAATTGATCATCTCCCACTCTTTGTGGGAAAATAATTTCTTTTTTACTGGCCTCTTTCCAAGGAAAGGTCCAAGCATTAACCTTGCTTCCACCACTTTAACTGCCTTTCTCCATTTGCAAGGAGGATCAAAGATGAATATATGTTCTGCAAGTGGAAGAGACTATTCCTTCTTTCTCTGGGAATGGATGGGCGGACATCTTTTTTCCCTTGTATGCAAACTGGGGCACCTTACTGCTCAGAACACCTGAGACGGTATCACAGAATCACGGCATGGTGGGGGTTGGAAGGGACATCTGGTCCAACCCCCCTGCCAAAGCAGAGTCATCCAGAGCAGGTTGCCCATGATCATGTCCAGGTGGGTTTTTAATGTCTCCAGAGAAGGAGACTCCACAACCTCTCTGGGCAGCCTGTTCCAGGAATCCAGCACCCTTAATGTGAAAAAAGCTTTCCTTATGTTTAGGTGAAACCTCCTGTGTTCCAGTCTGTGCCCATTGTCCCTTGTCCTGTCTCTGGGCTCCACTGAAAAGAGTCTGGCCTGATTCTTTAGATGATCCCTTTAGCTATTGATGAGCATTGATCAGCTCCCCTCTGAGGCTGCTCTTCTCCAGCTGAACAGCGCCAGGGCTCTCAGCCTTTCCTGGGCACAAAGATGTTTCAGTCCCCTCAGCATCTCTGTAGCCTCTGCTGGACTCTCTCCAGTAGCTCCTTGTCTTGAACTGGGAAGCCCAGAGCTGGACACAATACTCCAGAGGTGTCCTCATAAGAGCAGAACAGAGGGGGAGGAGAACAGCCCTTGACCTGTTGGCCACGCTCTTCTTCAAGCACCCCAGCAGACCATTGGCCTTCTTGGTTACAAGAGCACACTGCTGAGTCACGGTTAACCTGCTGTCCACCAGGACTCCCAGGTCTTTCTCCACAGAGCTGCTTTCCAGCAGGTCAACCTCTCACCTGTACTGTGCAGGGGCTTATTCCAGTATAAATGCACAGCTCAGCAAATGAGCCAGCACTGCCTGAGACAGAACAATCCCATGCAGCAATATGAAGCACACTGTCCTATGTCATTTGCAGCATCAACCCTTTTCAAGTATATCTCTATTCTCCTTAGACCATCTGCCTTTCTGCCAGTAGAATGGACAATTTGACTTTATAAACCCTTAGAAAGTCAAAAAGTCCAAGCAACAGAGGTGACAATACCTTTTTTCTACATGCACAGGTCATGTTAGGACCCAACAATATTACAGCCATTGTCTCGAGTGAAGCCACGTGCTGTCTTTCATAGTGTCTTCAACAAGGGAGGGAGAAGCAGAAAGATTGATGCCTAAAGCTGGTCGAAGTGTTATAGCAAAGACTGACAAAATCTCATTTCTGATCAACCAAAATATTGCTTAACTCTGTCCTAGTTTTTGAAAAAATCTAGTGGTTTAAAATAACCAACTCAACCAATAAAAACAAGTCAATAACACTCAAATTTTAGTTTTCAAATATTTCAAAAGGAAATACCTGCATTTTTTACCTTAAAATTATTTTGATTTTGCTTAAATCTCAGAGAAAATTAAATTAATAAAAACAATTAAAAAAAAAAAAAGAACTGAAACTTCTCACTTAACCCAAGAAGGAAGGCTGACAGCTTTTCAGCTCACACACTTTTTAAAGACAGGTTGTTTTGAATACACTCAAAAGTTCTTTACAAATATTTTTGCTGCGTGTTTTCAGAATTGTCAGAAAACAAAAATAGTCCATTATTCACGTAGTTTTGCCAGTAAGCTCAACGGCTGTGAAGGACACAGACTCATGTGCCGTCCAACAGCTGTATTCCATCTAATTCTCCTAGTTCAGCTTTGGTTTCCCATTGGTTTGGCAACCCCAAAGGTCCAGAATATCTTGTGGATAACATTAGGCATGAGAACATAGGTAGAATTTAGGCTGCCTCATAACAGCCTTGAATTCATGGAAATTTTCCATCTCCTGCTGGTCTTCCAGGAATGGTGCCACTCTAACCTATGTCTTACTCCCCTTCATCTAGGATTGTGTTCAAATGGCATTAAAATGCATATATGTATCACAACGGTGCCAAGGACTAAGGCAGGACTGGCAAGAGGTGATGGAAAAGAGAAGCACACCAAGGAAAAAGAAACTGAGGAGTGATGAGTCAACTAAATTCTCAGAAAATGAGTGAGGAGATGAGATGCTCTGCTGACAAGAGGAGATACAATTCACAGGAAAGTCACATGAAATATAGAAGTGGGACCTAATGTTCTCTGCCATGTCCGGGGATGGCCAAGTACCAGAGAGATATCACCACAAGGAAACTCTGCTAGATGGGTGTGGTCACCTCTTCCTGGAATGCATCAGGCTGTCGTACATCAGAGACTGAAAGAGGAACTAAAAATCACTCTGCAAAATTTGTGCTCTCTCATAAACCTTTTCTAATGTTGCATTTCTAAATCAAAGCTCAGCTGTGGAGCTTTCTTTTGTAACTCATATTCAATACATATTATCACCGTTTGGTCCCAAATCATGAGCTCCTCTGGAATAAGGACTGTTGTAGCAATGAACATCAAATCATGCTCTGACCAAGGAGCCCAATACCTACATGAAGGACAAGAGAGAGACAGAGACAAACAAGAAATAGAAGAGGTCTATGCGAGAATGCCAATAAGCCATAGTCTCATCAGCACATCACGTTCCCTGGCATTGCCAGCTCCTTTTGTAGGCATCATGGTTGAGGAAAACTTCATTTTCTTGTTCCAAAAAGAACCTACATATTGAATGTTTTGTTATAAATTTGGTTAGATCAGTCACATGATCTCTGGAATGAGAATAAACATAGGCTATCTTAACAGACAAATAACTCATTAGATATTTATCTTCTAGCTGTTTTTCCCAAACAGTTTTATAATCTACATACACACACATATTTAATTGTATGCTTTAAACAAACTGGCATTCAAGCTGTGCTTTAGCCCCGTTATGAAAAGATATCTTCTGGATAGATAAGATATTTCTATAAAGCAAAATTTTAGTACTTGCTGGGGACATGATCTTGTAAGGCTTGTGAGGTTACAGGGATCAAGTCTGGGCTGTATGTACTACATGAGGAAGCAAAGGTCTTTCTTATAGGAAAATAAGTTAAGGAAATGGACAAAGAACTGTAAACGACACCATCAAAAAGTGACTTCTAAGATCATCCAGCTCAAACTAACTTGGTGGAAATACCGCAAATAACACTGGTAGAGGTAAGTCCTAAGTCTGGCACGGATGGTTTGCAAGATGGATGAGGTGGCAGATTTTATTTACACGGCAGAGCTGTAATGTTTGAATTCTTTGAGATATTCATATGCAAGGTCCAGTTAAAGTGAAGGCTCTGTCTCTATCTGAATCACCACTAGAACTCGATGTGACTTGGTCTATGTTCCCATACACAGGAGGGACTGATAGACTGGCCACAGAGGAAGGAGTAAATTTAATCCATTCACTGTCTTTCTCTTCCAAGTCAAGAGTGGAATTACAGGGGAGGAAATGAGGCGAGCCTCAGCTCAGCTTGCTGGCAAGAGCATCTTGGGCTGTGTGGGGTAGGAGACGGGAAGGCAAAAAGGCCTCCTGAGGTTAAATGGCCACCAGCAAATTACTGGCCTCCCTCAAACTGGAGGAAGAAGGGAGGAGTGTGATTCCAAGGGATACAGAAATGCCTGCTCAAATTAGCCAAAGGATGAAGCAGTTCAGATGCTATCTACTGGTCTGGGTGATACCTATGGGCATAACCTAGTGCAGAGAAATGCAAAGATGTCTGGTATTTTAAAACTTAGATCTGCAGACAGATACAGATGTGAAAGCCCCCATCTGGCTCTACACTGTGTAGGGGCTCTTTTTAAAAACATCAGGCCAGGCCAGTGGCTCACACCCATAATGGAGCCTCTCTGGTACCATCCCCATTATGAGAGACTTTTGTTTAATTCTCCACAACCTGTAGCTCAGGACACTAAAACATTTTCCTACAGGTAACTTGTTCAGATCAGATTCTGAGTAACATGAGGAAAAACTTGTGTACTTTGAGGGTGACAAAGCACTGAGACAGGCTGCCCAGAGAGGTTGTGGAGTCTCCTTCTCTGGAGAGATTCAAAACCCATCTGGATGTGATCCTGGGCAACCCATTCGGGGTGACCCTGCTGGAGCAGGGCAGTTGGATGAGTTGATGCCTAGAGATCCTTTCCAACCCCCACCATGCTGGGATTCTGAGATTTAAAATGTTTCCCATCTAACAACAAGAGTCCTGTGACTGAAATAAGCCTCCTCTTGCACTGAATGAGACCTCATTAAGGCAGCCTCTAATAACCTATGTAGCTGCCTGTGCTAAGAGACCTACCAGCACAGCAACCTAAGTGCAGTACCAGCAGTGCTATACCACCAGCATTGCCCAAAGCTAGAAAAGGATTTTCTGACCACTGCTTCCCAGGGGACCTCCAGGGAAATGAGATGTATCTCATGAGCTTCTCAATCAGCAGAAATTGGAATAAAAACAAATAAAGCAGTTGGTGGTCTCAACTGTGATTCTTGTGGGCAGTCACCCATTTTGCAAAAGCTTTCCTTGTGATGGGCACTAATTGCTCTCCTTTGCTAGAGGTCTTAGTCCAGAAGTCAGAAGTGAAATTACAACATAGAGTAAAGGTCGGGATGACAAGCATTTAATTGCCTTGCCCCAAATAAGGAGCCTGAAATTCTACCAGAACCAATGGAAATGTTGGTCCCTATGTAGGAATCACGACCTGGACTCACCTGACCCACATTTAACCACTGCAGTAATAGTCAAAATGCTGCTGTTTCAGGTTTTTCTACAAAGGAAGAAGGGTATTTCCAGAAGTCAGATCAGAGGTTTTGTGGGACACTTGGCTTCCTGAAGGTGCACAACTCATATATCAGCCAGAAAGAAAGATCAGTGAGACTGTCAGTGCTGAAATCTCAGAAAACTGCCCATTCTGAGATGTCCTGAATCCTGGCCTGTGTATCCAGGGCACTCTGTGAACCAGTCCTGATCACAGGATCTCCCTCACCTCATCCTAGTCATTAAAATACAGGCATCTAAGTTTAAACTGGTCTTCCTCATTGTCCCTCTGGGAAAGCATCTCTCCATTGATCTAGTGGGACTATTTTCAGTAAAATTTGAGGCTTTGAGCTTCTTCAAAATGAACTGGCTATTTTCACTTCTCTGCATTGTCTGTGCAGCATGAATGAGCTGTTGCCAGGTTGGACACTGAAAGCTTGAACTTGGAATTGGAGTTTTTGATTTTTGAATCAAGCATTAGTGAGTTATCACAGGTATTGTCAGGAAGCAGGCTTGAAAGAGCTACACATCCTATCTTCCATAAAATTCATGGAGAAGTGTGTAAAGCAATGTGAAAAAGCAGTTCTGAAACTGCCTGTTTTGAAAGAGCCTAGATTAGAAGGAAAGGCAGTGATTCTCAAACACAAATGTGAGTTCCCTAATCAGAAAGCAGGTCACCAAGTGCTTCCCTTGAACAATGTATTTGTGGTTATGCAAACCCTATAGAAACAGTTTCTGATACAAATTAAATATTCTCATTTCTAGTAACTCAGTGCAAATATGTGTCTTTTACAGTTAAAAAATATTACAATTTTAATTGTATTTCTGATCTTGTTTTCATTAATTAACATATAGCTTTGTTTATAGAATCAGGATTTAAAGAAAAAAAATTGTAGAAAATATAATTTCTCAGTGTTTAGATTTATATTCTGAGGCCCAACTGTATCTAAGAGTAGATCTTAGATATTCATCTCATTACAGAGATACCCACAAATTCTTCATTTTAAGGAGTTCCCAGTAGATAGAAACTTGCTCTCTCATGGAGAGCTGGTAGCAGCTTCTCAGGAAAGACATTGTGAAGTGGTACATACCTGGTGGGAAGAAAGTGGCATTTGGTGCATGACGGACCAGCCCTTTCAGTCACACATCGCTGCAGCTTTCCCCATCAGAGGCATAATTCCAGGTTTTATTCTTCTGTGTGCTTCCTGCATGAATAACATTAAGTGGCAAATCTTCAGGACATATTCTGGAGGCTACAAAAAACCCCAGAAAACAGAATCAAATGAAACATAAATAGTCTGATTATACATAGCAAAAGTGATAATATAGGATTTTATTGAAATCAATTTAATATTTCTATGAAAGTACCTGGGTTCAGTGGGAGTTATTTTCCTTTGTGGTATTTTAATGCTCAGAAATGCCAAACGTTAAAAAGTTCATCATCTCAGAACAAATGGTGGTGTTTCCATAGAAAATGTTGACATTTTTTCACTTGAACATCACTGATTCTCAGGGAATATTTCATTCTACAAAATCTTTTACATTCTTATTCAACTCTAACTACTTCACTCAAAAGGACAGTGGAAGGGGAAGAGGAACATTCTTAGCAGAGCAAATGAGGTTTAGGATGACAGGAGGAACTTGATGCTGAGAGAGAAGGTGAGTTTGTGTAGTAACCACTCTGATCTGAAAGGCCATGTCCAACCTCGTCTCCTTCTTCACTTCAGCTTGGAGCGAGTGTCAGATCCCAATGTAAACTTTCCCATCTGTGTTATTCTATTAACTGAAAGGGAAGGGGATTAGCATGTGTACTTGTCACATCTTTTGACCTGTTGCATACTGCGACCAAAGGTAATGTCAAAGCAAACAGCATTCTTCTCCCTCCGCCAGGACAAGCAGGGCACGGCGGTGGCATTTTGTTAACAGAAAAGAAAGCCAGACCACGTCAAACAAAGTATGTACCCTGTGCAAAAATAAATCTTGGAAGCTGAAGATTTCCAAAGGGTATACCTTAAACAGGGAAAAGGAGAGAGAGGAAAAAAAAAATAAAAAGAAACAACATTTGAGAGGAAAGTTCCCCTCCCTGCCAAGCACCAGATGGAGGGCCTTCCCACGGAAATAGCTGCAGAAGACAGATCGCTGACAGAAACCACTGCCAAGTGAAGGAGGTCCCACTCACCATGCTGGTAAAAGCTTAGTGGACGAGAACATAATACTCTGATTAAAACACATGCTCCAGAGAAGGGGGTTGGAGTGTGGCACAATGCTCTAATGCAATGGAGCATGGCTCATACCCCCAGAAGGAGTATGAGTTTTGGAAGGCTGATGTGCGTGGGGCTTCATTCCTTCTTTTCATACAGATTCTTCTTTTTCCCCTCACTGTTAGCTCGTAGAGCACACGTGAACACACACAAGACGTGCATAATGGCAACAATAATCTGCTTTTCCTCTCCCTTCCCATGCATTTTATTTCCACAAGGCCTCTGCTGTGACTGGGACAAGATGAAGTGTTCGATGCTGACACTGACAGAGAATACGTGTGAGGATAGAGGGTTTAATGAAGCTAGGCACCAAAAATCTCTTTTTCAAATGTTTCAGTTAACTCGGCATTAAATTATTCATAGAAAAAGAAATTGAGGGCTTTCCACTCCTGTTTCTTCCTAGAAGTTTCTGGTTCCTTTGTAAAAATCCATAGGAGTGTATGCACTTTGTTTAAGAAGTAAATAAATTCAGCACCTCCAGGATGATCCGGTCAGTTCAGCAATGGGAAAAAAGGCAGTTAACTGTATTGCTATCACAGAGAGCCAAATGAATGGGACAGGATGACCTGGGAACAGTGCGTTCAGGAAACATGCCCTTCCAAGAAGGCCAGGCAGGTACACCCTGATGTTCCCAGCATTTGAATAAGAGCCATTATCTTACAATGATGGCCAACAATGTCAACAGAGTAGATAGTTAACAACAAATATTAACCACAACTAAAACCCAGTTCTGCTTTTGTACCGTTTTCCCTCCTCACAGTGCAAGAAGGGTATCAGCAAATTAGACTGAATCCAGTGGTGGACTATCAAGATAGCCAAAGACATGAGGAGAGGCTGAAGGAGGTGAATTTATTCCACCTGGAGAAGAGAAAGGTTAAAGAAAGAGATCTAATTGGTGCCTGCTACTAACTGATAGATGGCTACAAAGAAGACAGAGTCCAACTTTTCTCCGATATGCACAGTGAAAGGATGAGAGGCAATGATCACAAGTTGCAGCAAGACGAATGCCAACCTCGTTAAAAATAAATGGAAAGAAGGACAATTAAGTTCTGGAACAAGCTGCACAGAAAGATGGTAAAACATCTAACCTAGTAGATTTTTTAAAATGTGACACTTTAGCTACCTTTGAAGTTGGCCCTCTTTCAAGCAGGGGCCAAGTGCTCTATAAATGCCAACTCCAATCTTAACTAGTCCATGGCTCTGAGAATACCAATTATATATTTTTTTCAGTGATACAGACAATCACCTTCAGAAATCTTCATCTCCTATCTCAACCCTAATGTCCTCCTTTAAATGGAAACTTTTCCTTTACTCCTACAAACCAGAAGACAGAATAAAGTGCTGTTGAAAATACACTGCACTACCTGACATTTGTCCCTTCATGGCATCATCACCGTTTATGACAAACAGGCCCCATCTCTCCCCCTGTGGAAGAAGGCAGTGCTTGGAGCTACACAAACACACAGAACCACTTATGGGTGTACAGGACCAGTTCTGCACTGTCCCATGCTCTGTCAGCTCAGGAAGTGAACAAATCTCATTCCCTTCCTCACTGTCACTAAGCCAGGAGCATGGATGCACTCTGTGGACAAAAAGCAGCTTTGTTAGCTTAGTTCACATGCCTCCAGAAAACAGTGCAACAATACTGACAAAAGAAATTCCCTTAAAACATGATGAATCTGTTCTCACTGGCAGAGCTATAACAGTAGAGAGTCTGTGGAAGAGGACAGCTAAGGATGACACGCAACTTTCCTGCAGTGACAACAAGCAGTTTCCAAATGAATTTACCAGGGTGTGACAAAGAGGAATATCATGATTTCCCCTTCACCTCGCTCTTTTGGATAGGAAATATTTCCCCATACTTTGCAAAGTTTTAGGCAAACCTGGGTTGAAGTTGTAGGGAAACCTACGGGGGATGGAGCATTGAGTGTGGTGGGCAACACTGACCTTCTCCTGTGTTGTCTCGACCACATGAGAACACAGAGACCACTGCTGGGATTCCTCACCCCAAGTAATGGTGTTCCCAGAGCACATATTAACCCCTCCCAGAACAGACTGTTGAACCAAAGTTTATGTCAGCCTGTTATAATAAATGCAACCATTTCAGTGCAGTGAGTGGGAATGTTTACAGGGTACAATTCTTGGCTAAACAAAGATGGTGTTTTTGGGAGGCCACATGGCATGGGTCACTGCTTTGCTGAAAGACAGAATGAGAAAAGGGCCCTCACACATTACCAAACTTACTCTTTTCCCTTTACGTGACTGGAAGGGTCCAGGCTGACAGTACAAGGCTGCACTATTCCAAATTCCCTCGTAAACCACCATTACCTCCTCATTTTCTTCTCAGCTCCCAAATCCCCTTTACTGGCTTTGTCCTACAACAGCAGGTAACTGCCCCCACCACAGGCTGCCGTGTGCTGTGCAAGCACAGAGTGAAACCCTGACACCAGTCCCGTGGTGCTTTGAAGACTGCCCTTCCAGCAGAGATATATCTAGTGGCATTTGTACACCTAGACAGTCTGTTATCTCCAAAATGACACTTCCCAAGGCAGATATCTAAGTGCACTGTATATATATTGACTGACAGAATGTTTCCAAACACGGAGTCTTGACTATCTGTGCAGAACTTCTGGATTTATCTACCTCTGAGCTTAGATATTTGGAGGTGTTATTACCTGAAGTCAGATGTGAAGCTGCCTAGGTTCTAGATTCAATATCCACACAAACAGCCTATCCTTTTTAATCAAGTAATTAATATACTCGTTTGTACAAGCGCATATAACAACATATATGTACGTACATGTGCAAATAAATACAGACACACATCTATGTCATGTGTGCTATCAGGTAAAGAGGAGAGGAAAAAACATATCAGGGCACTGTTTTACATTACAAATGTGCAGTCTCCTGATAGGGCCAGACAAGACAATATGTGCTCTCTCCTGGATTATTTAATCTGTGTACCAAGTCAATGGCTTTAAAAAGACTACCCATTTGCTCAACAGAACTTACTAGTTCTGCTTGGCTGCTTTCCACCCGAGTTCTCTACTGGCCAAACAATCTGCCTAATGCATTTTAAGTCTTAATTAGATTTTTTTTTTTTAATTTTTTTTTTTTTTTTTTTTTTTAATTCTGTCAGAAAAGGATATTAGTTCGGTATTTATAACCCACTTGGTGGTGTTCGGACACCAAAATGCCAATATTGCCACTACCAGGCACTGCTAAAGCTTAGG
>JANHGN010018841.1:2141-27502 GCA_024605025.1 Megaceryle maxima | reverse complement strand
CAGGGCAGGGGACCCCAAACTGACCAACGAGGGATTCCAGCCCATATACGTCATATTGGGTGTAAAGCAGAGGGATCACAAGGGTCAAGCTCTCTTCTTCAATGGCTGGCATCCAAGGACTCTGTCCATTCTGCCTTCAATCCCAATCCAAATGTTCCTGAATCCAGTTCTATAATCCTGCACCTGAAGCAGGATTTCCTGCCTGCTGCTGAGTCCATTGTGAGAGTTGCCCAGTGCCTGCTCCACAGCATTTGTGGGGATGGTGATGGAATCGCCATGGCAGGGGCTGGGGGAGGAAGGGCGTTGGATTCAAGATTGACTTCCTATATATTTGTAGGTATTTCTTTTTTCTTTGTTTTGTTTTCCATTAAAGTAGTTCTACCTTTCTTTTCTAATTGATAAGTCTCTCTCCCTTATTCCCCTTCTCTTCTCCTTTCAGGAGGGAGAGGGGTCAAAAGAAAGCATCAGGTCTAGCAGTCGGCCCTGACCCTAAACCTCAACAGTGATGAAGTTACTGACTTGGTAAACAAGGGGAGGAGAGCAGGGGATTACATCTACCTTGGCTTCAGTAAGGCTTTCATCATTGTCCTCACAGAGGAGCTGTTGATGTATGGGCTGAATGAGCAGTGAGGTGAGTTGAAAATTGCCTGAACATCTGAGCCCAAAGGGTGTTGATCAGTGGTATGAAATCTAGTTGGAGGCCATTAAATAGTGGTGTACACCAGAGGTGAACACTGGACCCAGTGCTATTTAGTATCTTCACTAACTATCCACAAAATGGGGCAGAGTATACCCACAGCAAGTTCACTGGTAACACAAAACTGGGAGGAGTGGCTGAGAGAACCAGTGGCTCATGCTACCATCCAGAGGGACCTTGACAGGCTGTGGAAATGGGCTGGCAGGAATGTTGTAAAGTGCAACAAAGGGAAGTGCAAAGTCCTGCACCTGGGCAGGAACGCTCCCATGCACCAGAGTGCACGAGCCACGAGTAAAAGAAGATACAGAAAATTGAAAAAAGAGGGGTTTTTGTCCAGAGGAACTGAGTTTGGTGCATTTCAACAACCCCTTTCCCCAAATCAGGCAAAATGGAGACAACATTACAGTTGTAAACAAACCATCAAATTTAAATTAGATTCTATAACCTTAGAGCCTGCCTATACAGGGAACTTAAATCAGCAAACTGTAAGACCTCTTCTGGAGCTTTTCTCTTGAATAGGACTGTTATGAGTAATTGAGGACTGCTGCCATACCACACAACAGGAACTGCTATAATGTAATGTCATTGCCTTTGATGTGTACTTTTATATTTCTACATAGTAAAAACATCTTGGGTTTTGTGAAGAAAGAAGTTGTGATAAAAAATACCTTTGCAATAATTTATCCATAAAGCTTCCAGATTACAAAACCAGAAAAAGTTCAACATCAGGCCTCACTGCACAAGAAAGTGCATGGAACAGACTATTTTAAAGTAAAATTTTCTATCAGTGTGCTTTTCCAATTCCTTTGTTTTAGCTAGGATTACCAAGCCTTTCAAAGGAAACATTTTTTTCCATGGATTATTCACTGTGTGAAATGTCTGCTTTCCAAAGAAAACTATGAACAACGTCAGGCAAAAGTAGCAAGACAATAATTTTTTTTATATTTTGATTAAGGTACCTCAAAAGAATTTCAGTTCAATTATCTCATTTTCTTTTAATTGTGTATGAACCATGTTCTATAGTCTGTTTCTCTTTCCCATGATGTGCTGTGGCCATAAAAGTGACATGATATGCAGACTCTGCTTATTCAGCCAAGATTACTGTATCATTCCATTAGGAACCGTATCAGTCTTGGTATTGAGTAGGTTACACTGTTCTGTCAGTAGATAAAGTTGGAAGCAGCAGGCAACAAGACATGCACTCCCCTAGAGAAGTGTGACAGCAAGCTCAAAGCAAAATATTTCTGGATTTTAATATAGTAACACACTCCCGTCTGAAGCCACTCTGGATATTTTGGTTACAACAGTAACCCCACATCACCTATTCACCTCTGCCTTCCCTCTCACTATTGGCAGGCACTAGGATGAGCTGAGGTCCTGCTTGCAAGCAGAACTGGGAGCTGGGAGCAGATCGCTGCACGGTCTGGAGTCAGGAGAACACTCCTGCCTGCAATCTCTGTTGGCAAATGGGCACACACACACACACACGGGCCAGGAAGCATGCATACAGTGGTTTGGGAAACCTCTTGTCTAGAAAAATGAAACTTAGAGAAGACTATAACAAGCATCTCATAGCACTCATTCACCGTATTGGGTTTATTCCTCCAAACACAGGTGCTCAGCACTGCACCAAAACTCTATTTTTCTGCTGACCTGAGGCAGAACAACAGGTTTCCCACACAAACACTGATAGGCTGGGAAGGATTTCTCAGTCTCATGATGACAGACACATGTCTACATCCTTAACAAGCAACAAATGTAGTCATCGGTAAGTCACAACAGCTGAACAGCAAACTTCTGTGACTCCTCAACAAGGCCAAAGCTGCAGAGGTCAGCAGCATTCCTCACAAATTCATCTGCAGTGGAGCTAGTTGTTGTTTTTCACAGAACACTTTGCAACAGAAAGGTTAGATTTGCCTCTTCGAGTATGCGTTGCCATTCTTACCAGTGTCAACACTTCTCTCAGGAAACGCAAGTGACCTCATTCTACCAAAGACAAGTATTTCAAATTTGTTGCTAAATGATTTCTGGTAAAACCAAGCTGATGATCTATTGAACACTCAGTTCATTAGCTGTCATGCAGCTTGACATTTCTATCTTCCAGGCAGTATTGCAAAAAAATAAAATAAAATAAATAAATAAAACAAAGACTTCCAAAGCTGCAGAGGCAGCCATACTGTCCTCAAGGAAAGGGACCATGAAGGCTATTGCTAACGGAATGTGGAAGATTACAGCAACCACTGAACAGAGAAAAGGTGTTTGAAAATTATTATTTAACATGCCCTTTAGATGAGGAGTTCCAAAAGGAATTAAAATTAATAAAACCAAAGAAGAATATAATGACAGAACTTAATAACAGAATAAGAAGATACTATTAGATGTTGGGAAGGGAATGTAGAGTAGGAAAGAGAATGTAAGATGTAAGGAAGAAGGATGAGTAGAACACTGGAACAAGTTGCCCAGGGAGGTGGTTGAGGCCCCATCCCTGGAGACGTTCAGGGTGGGGCTTGACAAAGCTCTGAGCAACCTGCTCTAGTTGAGGATGTTCCTGCTCACTGCAGGGGGGTTGGACCAGATGACCTCTAGAGGCTCCCTCCAACCCAGACATTTCTTATGATTCCATTCTGGAGACAGAGTAAGAAAAAAAAATGTCTTGGCATAAATGGCAAGCATTATACTCTGTCACTTTTGACAGTCATCCTGTGTAAATGTTGTACTATGTATCTGTGTGAAAGACAGATACAGTGTCTAGAAAATAGGTAAAAGTGGGCTTGTTGTCCTTCTTTTCTCTTTCTTCACTGAGAGAGTGGTCGGGCACTGGAACAGGCTGCCCAGGGGGGTGGTGGAGTATCTTCTGCAAGAGTTTATCAATTGGATTTGTAGTTTATGAACCTTTAAAAATTGAAAGACAACTTTCTGTTTTCTCCTGTCATATCACATGAACAAACTAAATATAAAGAAATCTTCTTTTTTTTTTGTCTTATTATTTATTTCTTTCATTATTTCTCCCCCATCTACACTCCCACTACTTAGTCATGAATTTTAAAATTAATACTTTCTTGACCTATTTAGAAAACACAAAACCTGCTCTACAAAAAAAAAAAAATCTATACATTCTTTAAAAATTTTCCTGTTTTCTTCCAGAACACAGGTACGTAGCATTTGTCAGTGCCTGCTTAAGTGTTAAATGCATCTACTGCTTCCAGTCACCCCAACTGCCTCAGTTCTTTTGAAGTCCAGTCACCATCTATATGTGGCATGACAGGGATGACACAGGAATCAATTTATTGGAAGAAATATGTGATGTCTGGGATTTATTCCCTGGATCAGAAATTGTATTCTTTTGAGTCCTGTTTATACTGATTCATTCAGGGCAACTCCTATCTGTTGGCAGTTTTAGACTTCAAAATGACTCCCACAGCTTAGTGAGAAAATAATCCCCAGCTCCTGAGAGTCCTCAGAAACCATATCAAAAGCAAGCCTGCACGCTGCTGCTCTCCAGACCTTGAGCTGTTCCTTGAATAGGAAAGTGCTCAGTGTTAGAGGTCATTTTTCTAGGCAGCTATGACTAATCTTTCATTTAGCAAAGGAAAATGTTTGATAGTAATTATGAATAGGAAATCACATTGATAAAAAGAGTAAATATAAAATATTTAAAATATTTACAAGACTTCACAATCAGACTCAAGTTTTGCTCCCAGTTATTAAATGGTGCATCCCTCTCAGTGACGAGAGTTTGGGAATAATTCTACTATGTACTCCTGAAATTCTGCTTCCCTGAGCTAATCTCCTTCCTTGACTACTGTATAACTTTAGTGTCTTACCAAGGAAGCTAAAGTTGCCACTTTCAGCCCAGATCTGCTCAGAACCGAGACTTCTCCAAGCAAACCATCTTTTGTCAGAGATATTCTCCCTTCTTTGTCTTTCAACCCTTGTGGTTTGTTTATCAGCAGAACCAGCAGTCAAATTTTTATATAAAGTAGTTTTGAGGAACCAGGCTTGGTGAAATCTCCTCAGTCAGTATGGAATGCCTAACCGCTACCTTCAGCTTTTATGAACCAACCCTCCCACAGCTTGCATCTAAGCTGCTTCTACTCTTTGCAGTGTAAAGAGGCAGATTGATTTCAGGATCCAAGGTATAAGAGCTGCTTGCAAAGTTTAGTTATCTAAGTCATGCACAGGATCTTCAAATGCAAATAGCCTTGTCCTTAAAAGAATAAAGAACTTTGGAATTTATTTAAAAGAGACTAATTTGCTAGGCACTTAATATTTCAGTACACCTAACTGCATATATTAAGCAGAGATAATTCCAATCTCAATTTCTCTCTTCCCTTTGGAGATGGACTGTAAAAATGCTGATTCAATAAACACAACATTCCTCTCACTTGCACTGTGGATGAGGTTTCTCCTTTTTTGTAAACAACTTTGAATTTATTTATCCACAACGTAAGTTTGAACATCCTGCCTGTTTCAGGCTTCTTTGCAAGAAGGATCATTTTCACTACAGTGGGATCAAGTGACACGCCTGTTATTAGATTCATACATTTGAATTTACTGTGACATCTTCAAAGACTCTCCACATGAAAAGCTAGCAGCACAAATGACAGATTTGGGACCCAACATTTTTTTCTCTTCCTCAAATTTTGTGAATATGGTAGGCCTCGGAGCGAGGGTTCAGTTGATAAGATAATATTTCTTTAATTATTATTATTCTGAATTAATTTACTCTTGAGTATCACCATTGTTGATGGATCTATGATCTAAACCACATCTGCAGATTATTCACATGGATGACTGGTCAGTGATTTCCTCTGGCACTAAAAGGTGGCCATTACCTTTTCCAGTTTAGTCGTTTTCAAGATTGAGAGTCTGCATTCATCTAACTCGAAGAACAGGCACATACCAGTGAGAATCTCCAAACGTTTCTGCATTCCCGCTACGATCTATTTATGTGACTTTGCATACAGTTAAGCTTATTTCTATCTATATAAAAGCCTGATGGTTATATTTCTGCACAGTAAAACCCAAGTAAATACTGAGAGTCATAAAGAGTTCCTTCATTTCTTTAGGCAGTGTACTAAAGCAGTGCAGAAGAGGCTAATAGGTTCTGCAAAGCCATTGCTTTTTGCCCTTGCGCAAGTGAGCAGAACAGGATAGAAAGTGACTGAAAAATGCTTGTGACAGGCTCTCAGCTGGCCATAGCTCTCAAGTTGGAACCGCTGTACTCTTCCCTTAAAACTGACCAGACTAAAGACGCTAAAATGGCTTGCAGCATCAATGATTTATTAAAGCACACACTGAAACAACTGACTTTTACACGTCCAGTTAAGTGTAATATGGTGAGAGAGAATAAAATAAGCATGTTTGCAAATAAATCTTCCCCTTATTCACTGTATCTCACGGAGTAGGTCCTTCCATTCTTGTTTTCTAGGTCAACAATTTTTAGCAGCTTCCCGAACTCCAACAAATTCACTATGGACTGCTCAGGATCCCCATCAAGATCCCTCCTCCTGTGGGGAGGTTTCTGCAAGTCCCTGGAGTCTCCCAGCCTGTACTCATGCAGCAGCACCCCCACTCATGGCATTCATCGCTCTCCATCTGTCCTACCTCACACACCAGAATCCTCTCCCCATAACCATGCTCATTTGTCCCCAGGGAAAGAGCGATTTCCCCCATTTCCTGTTGATACCCCAATACCAATACTGTAGCAGCCTGAGCACTGTCAACAGGCAGCAATCCTGCCTGCTGCTCAGCCATTGATTTCTCTATTTTTACCAATTGGTGCATGTACAAACATAATACAGTGAACAATAAATGGTACAATAGGTGCCACTTATCATTTCACATTATCACTTACTATTGTTTCCCGTGACTGATCCAGCCTGTGTGCTATTAGTATACAGTTGCATGACAAGCTATCATACTTATTATTTTGAAAGACAACATGTCACTGAATTCTTCAGGGGTGGAGGGAGGGTACAGACACATTAAGACCGACTACAGGAACCCAGCCACAGCAACAGTCTTGTCCAAAGAGCAAGCACCTCTTCTAAGTTTCCTAGGACACTGCAGAGCAAAACAAGTTGGAAATCCCTGTTTCTCTGAGGCAAGGACACTGCTGTTCAAATGATTTGATCAACTTCTTTTCTATTGCAAGAGAATGACTTCAGGCAACTCCAGAGTTGGACTCCACTAGGAACAGAAGGTCCTCTTCAGAATGACTTAAGAATCTCACTTACTTTGTGCAAAAAGAATTGCCTTGTTTTGCAAGGCTCTCTCACAAAGAGGTACAGTGCTATCAGTCACTGATATCTTCACTCACAAAAAGCAGACTTACCCTTGCCTCAGAAAGATAGGAAGGTACTGAGGGAGATGGGGGTTGCCCCTTGAAGCATTGCTTAGATCAACACACTGGAGATGCCACAAGAAATTTAAATGAGCTGCAGTTTCTGCTTTTCCAAAGTAGCAAAAAAGAAAGCAAAAAAGATCATAACCTACAACACTTCTCCCTACATGCACCAGAGCAGGCCAAGAACAAGTCATCCATTACTGATGGCAAACAAGGTGAGGAAGACAACTAAATTACTGGAAATGTGCTAGGCTGAAGAAAAACAAAACAAAACAAAACAAAACAAAACAAAACAAAACAAAACAAAACAAAACAACCAAAACCCAAACCAAACCAACCAAACAAAAAAACCCCACAAACAAAAAAAAACAACCAACAAACAAAAGCCCAAATCAGTTGTATTTATTTTGCTTTTCAACCAAGTGATGTTTTGTGCTGAAGCTTTTTCCTCTGGATATTATTTTAAGGAGCTGATGGCATTTTAAAATTGCTTTGAATTTAAGTATTTGTTTTATAATGAGAACTCTTATCATTAAAAAAAAAAAAAAAAAACAACAAACTTTCTTGGTTTTTTAAGCCCAGTTACATTTTTTGCCCTTAAGCTGCTTGGCTCTTTTGTGCTCCTATACGACTGTAAAGAGGAGTATGTTGTTATTTTTGGAAAGGCTGCTTTTTATATTCTTTCTTTATTACTTACCCTCGTCTCTTAATCTTTTTTAGATATATTTGGGTGTTCTATTCATCTGGAGGTTTATTTATTTTTTTTTGTTGCACATTATGTTCTGTACTTTCAGACCTGCTCGATACCAATTTTACTGAATTACCTTTCCTTAAAAGTTCACTTTCTTAAAATTATCTCTTCTTTAAAATTCACTAATATATGCTGCAGAGTCTGGGTTTTTCACAAAACACATCAAAAATATTCATCACAGTCACCCTCTCTCTCTCAAAAGCAAATTACCCTTAAAAAAAGAAAAAGTAAGAAGACTTAATGTTTCATTTATAAATGGAATGAAATACAAGACGTTTAATAATGTGCTAATAGATAGCACATATTTTTAATTAAATTGTAATAATGAAAAAAAGCACAATATTTTCATATGATAGATGGAATTGCAAATCTTATTTATGTATCAGTTGCCAGATTAACTAAGCAATTTCAGAGAAAGCTTAGAATTTTAATATAGAGGGTATATTTCATTTTAGTGAATATTTGTGTATGATAAGGTTTAGATGACTGATATAACATGGAAATGAAACTTTGTGCTTACAGGCCAAAGATCATCAATGTAGTCATCTTAGCTGAAATTTGCACAAGTGGAAACAACCTGCCTAAAGGCCCTCATACCTTTTAGTTCTTTACCTTCTATACTTCCATGGAGCTGTACAGGTGGTGTCCAAGCACCAGTTTAGCTCTGTGCTCCAGCCTGACATTCTGGCTTCACGGGGCAGGGGCACAGGAGAGGTTTCCCACTCTGGGGTGTGTCCTGCCCTGCACACCCAGATGTCTATGACAGGAGTAGGTGTAAGGCACAGGATCCTGGTCTATTTTGTTCCCAACACAAACTGACACCTAGAAAGTGAGAAACAATCTATTTGTTCCCAGAGAAAATGAGATGGAAATACATCTGCAATCCTACCCCGATCTCTGTCCTTGCAACAGTGTGTTCCACAAAGATGGATTACACTTACATTTTTATTGGAACTCCTAAGTTACATCCATCCTGAACATGTATTCCTTGTTTGACAGCTGTGTAAAGCACCTCCAGACAATGATTTTTGTTAGATTTCTGGAGGTATTTGTCGGTCTTTATAAGAAACAAAGGCATCTGTCTAGACAGGGTGATTTTGCTCCCCTTGGGCAGATTGCTAGCAGGTTTCTTTCACTTCAGACCCATTCATACCACTGTTAGGTACATTTTCAGTCGCCCAGAACTTCAGGTCCTTAAAGTCCACCTAAAGACACTGCTTAGGAGGTCTTGCTCACAGTACCTAATATTTCATGAAAATCAAGGTTATTAAAATTCTCCCCCTTCTTGTTATTCACAATTGTCAATATTCCTAACAAATTTTAAAATGAACCCAGAATGAATGACGGACTTTACAAATACCAGAAATTAGTTTCTCTTGCACAGGTAACACATCTTATTTCTTTAAGGTCTCAAGGCCAAACCATTTCCTGTCAATAGCATTTGCTTCAACCTGAAGTTGAAATTATCAATTCTACTAATAGGTCACAGTTTATAATTATCTTTTCTCTCTCAGGTCTTACTCATCAGACAAGCCAGCAATAACAGACTTTACAAAAGGCTGTATTTTGCCTGGTTTTGCACATAAATACTGTATTTGTATTTACTTCAGATACAAATGGTGCCACCTGCTCCTCTTAGTACCCTGACATTTGGTGCTAATTAGATGGACTTGCATTATCAACAGCAAAGTAATACTGCTCTGCAGCAGGCACGGTTACCATGGATCCTAATGCACTCAGCATTCCACAGGAAATTTAGCAGAGCATAAGAAATAAATCTTTTCTTGTGTGAACCTGCACCAGTTCTGTGACACTATTAAGGTACATCCTCAAAGTCTGCTAAATCCGGGGGTAAACACCATTATTATTTCTATACGTTTATTAATGCATTTTACCACTGAGTCACCATGTAGGTGAAACAAAATTGCAAGTCAATTTTAAACACCCTGACAGTGCTAATGGAAACAAGTCATGCATTTAAGCTGTAAAGGAGAATGAGTCTCAACTGGGGATCGGTTGGCACAAAAAAAAAAGACTACTGGCATCTCTAAGTGAGTACAGTCAAAACAATTCATACTTGTAGGACTGTCACAGTGAATAGCTGCAGTGAAAACTCACACTATTTGTTCCTTTTCAAGCCTACCTGAATGTACCTAATTACTATACTCTGATTATAAGACCTAACAAACACTGCCTAATCCAAAAGGTGCTGCTATAGACTGATTTGTCATAGTTCAGTAAACTCTACAGATCAAATTAAATGAGAAGGAATGGATTATGGTGAGAGCAGAAGGTGAAGAAAATAAGCTAATGTCAGAGAAATAAAACCATTAAATTAAAAAAAAAAAAATTAAAATTATTTCCTGTCTCACTTACAGTGAAATGCTAATAACACTATAATTCTTCCTATCTGTTTGAGGGTTCAACCCCTCCGTATTTTACAGCTGAAATAAGCATTGACAGCTTCAGGCATCAGGCTCAGCCATTGTTTGGGATTCCTCCTTCACTGTCAGAGTTATCTGCATTTCTGTACTGTACACAACCAAGTGCCATAGAGCCAGACTTCTATGAGATTTAAGATTCTTCCAGAGTTGTACCCAGCCTCTCACATCTCAGAAAAGGTAAGTGCAACACCTGAGGTATAAATTGCACATCTCTGAATGGCCTTTTTAACAAAGTACCAAAGGCAAGTTTGATACATTATTGCTTTCCCCTCGTGATCAGAATGATTTGCTATAGTATGGATGCTATCAATGGAACATCAGGGAAAGATCCACTCCCCAAAGCTGAAAGCATCGTAGCACAACTCTAGAAAGCATGCAGCATGGATACAGAACCTCACCAGGCTCAGACTGCTACCTCCATGCCAGTCCTCGAGGCTTTCTCACAACCAAATTCTAATTAAAATATTTAACCTTTAAAAGACAAAATTAATTTGTGGATCACCTCATTAAACTCAGTTTATGTAAGTGACATAGCCCAAGGGAAGTGAAAGAAGACAGGCCATACAGAATCTACGGGTGTAAAAGATTTTTACGGGGTTGCGCAGATCTACTGACTGGGAAGCTACAAGAAATAAACCACTGCATGCAACAGGTATGTAGCCAAGCAGGTAAGCAATACATTATTTGGGGCAGGGCAGAAGTAACGTTTCCTCTCCTTTTCTCCTCTCTCTTTTTTGGCGGGTATGAATGGACAAGAGACCTAGGCTTGTATGGCATAATTCTGTTGACAAGCAATCAGATTAAGAATCAAAATCACATGCTAAAAATATTACTGATCTGTCTGTATTGGAATTAGCAGTCTGTTTCTACTTGTCAGGAAATGTCTGTATCTAAATTATCAGTAAATGAAGTAGCAGTGGAACACCAGTGTTTGAAAACAATGCACGCTTTGGAAACAGCAAATCTCAAAGTTCACACATGGCCTAACAAAAAGTAAAATATCCACTGATCTGACTGCTTTGCTTGGAGCCCTGAAAAATGTTCAGCCTTCAGTCACTGGATGCTTCCCCTCCACCAGAGCCTGCCAGCTGACAATTGCACAGCTGGGACAACATCTGTATCCACCAAGCTAAGCGCATTCTTACCCTGAGTGACTCAGGAATAACTAAGAATTTGTTTGTTGTACAGCGTGAATACTTAAGAGGAAAGAGAGAGCTGCTCCAATGCCTAGCCAAGTGAAGTTTATCCATCAGCAAGAGGGTATTCCTAAATATCAGAACAATACAATGCTCCCCATAAATAAGGCAGAACATTAAGGAATCTTCAGGACAATAAAAGCTTGTGTTAATATTTCCGCAGTTATCAATGTACTTTGAATTGAAAACAAAGAAAACCACTGCTTTGAACACCTTGTCATGAACCACATCTACCTCATTGCTAATGTCATGATACTGCCATAACTTAGTTTTTCACAAATGCTGAGCAACACGTACTTGTGATACATTTGCAGTAACTTTAGTTAAAAGTTTTATCATAGACTGTGAATCAGGATGAAGAGACATGAATGTTGCAATTTCTGGAAATAAGTTTAAAACAAAAGAAGATCTTTAAAAGCACCAGATCTGTGATCTCCAGAGAGCTTCAACCTCTTGTAGTCATTGACATAGCTGGGTTTCAAGAAATACATAAATGTTAAGTGGTGAGTATATCCAACTCCTGCCTGACATTGTACTCCTACAATCACATCTCTGAACTGTGTGCTAGATAAACATTTGCACAGGTAGCTGTTCACATACCTACTGTATACAATAAATCACTATACACTGCTCTGAATTGAATTTTTTTTTTGTGGGGTGGGGTCCCAAATCATACATTTTTGCTCATCTAAAACTACAGACTTCTGAGGAGGCTTTGTTACAGTTACATTTCACTAGAGACTGTATTTCCACCACAACAAAAATGCTTTTGAAAAAACTTATCAACATTTGGGTTTCTAGGGAAAACAACACAGAAAATTGGCACTATGTTGAAAATATGACTGTTGCATTTTAGAACTGAACCACTTTGAAACTTTTGGTTACATGCATTTGATTTTTATGTTAGATTACACACTATAGTATTTTCATTGAAGTAGAACAAGATTTAATTCTCTTTTGCCTTAAATTTTAAAACGGTCTGCTTTAATTTCAATTCCAAATGTCAAAATCCTTTTTGAAATACAAGACTGATCTTCTTTGCAGTTCTATTTCTCAAGAGGATTTCCTGAATAATAAATTAAGAATAAATGGTTTGACCCTTAATATATTTTTTCCCACTTTCTGAAACAGGTCCTGAATGTGTAACAGCAGTCACTGGAAATGCTTTGCTTTCTTCAACAATGCATCATCTAAGAACAAGGGAGCGGGGTCTGGGAATAGTTCCCCTGTGGCCTGACAGTGCTTGTGAACACCAGCCCCAAGTCCCAGCTCCTGTAGCTTCAGCTGTCCTTTCTCCAGGCAGCCTGCTCTGACTTCAGCCCTTCTTCACCCCCTGCTTAGAGTTTCTATGATGAACTGAAGATCAGTGACACAAATATTACACAGAGGAGAGGGGAATGGGAAAGGCGAAGTATTTTGCTCCATAAGCATCCTCTGTGAACATGCATACAGATGGGGATGACAAGGGAATTAAGGCAAAGGAGTTTTTACATAGGAAAATAAATGCATACCAAGACATATGCACATGCTTGCTGTACACTGTAGTAATATTTAAAAAATAGACCATCCCAGACAGTAATCTGTATGGATATCAAAACCCAAAGAATACAGTTACATTATCATTTTTTGGTCAGAAAATCAATCCCAGAGAAAGCTGAAGAACAGGAAATATGACCAGTAAAAAGTATTAATAATGCAGTTTTTCAATAACCACCTATTCTTTAGGGAGGTATCATAAGAAGGCAAAGTACAGACACTTAAAATTACTATTTCTTTGCAGAACTGGCTATGGAATATTTTTACACGGGTAGCAAATATATTGAAGATATGCTGCATGTTGTCATAATCATTCTTAAATCCTTTCTGTTGCTCAGTGCTACTCAGTTCAGTGTTGTCCTGGGTCCCATACAGCCTATTTTGCAGGACTGCAGCTTTATTTCTAAATATTGCATAGCAAATTGTTTGAAGGTATAATTACACCTGAAATGCTTGATCTTAATGTAATTAAGTTCCTCACCCTCAAATGAGAACTAATTTAAACTACCATTAAAAACTTGATTTAAAAAAGGAGGACTCTGGAAAACAAATACCTAATCAAATACACGTTAATAAAGGAATTAATGTACTGAGCTACAGCAAAGCATACATGGTCTTATAAAGGAGTTTCTAAGGACTTGAACACCATGAACCAACTAAGAATGACAAATGATATCAGACCACAAGCAGAATTAACGCTGCATATTAAAGGCCAGATGAGGCAAGAAGTTAAAACTTAACCTTATCAACAAGCATCACAGAATTGAACTGCCTGAGTGATCAGAAAGAGTGAGAGGACATACTGGGCCACTCAGGCTCAGTAGCAGCAAGGGAAATGAAATGCTACAAAAAGTTATAGAGACTGAAGAAACAGAAAACATGTACATTTGAAATTTCAAATAGCCACATTTCAGGCAGGTAAATATCACAATGAAACATCAGCCACAGACACTGTAAATAATCAACATGATCAACAGGCAGAAAACCCCGAGAAGAGAAAGGATGTTGGGTTTTATATGGAAGAGTGCACCAGACCAAATCCCAGATAGGGCTACAAATGAGCACCTTTGTAATCGTAACCAAAATATGCTCATATATGGCTTTCTAAAGATAAAGAAAAATAAATTTATAAATGAAGAAAAAAATCAATACAGGAATTCTGTTTTAATTGGTTGGTTTTTAAGAACACTATCAATAGGCAAGGAAGATGGCAAAAGAACCATCCAAATGCTAAAAGCACACTTTCTTTTTCTTCATGTCACATGTACAACAGAAAGTAAATATATAGTCCTAATCTTAAAGGCTCTAAAAACTAAAGCCAACATGATTCAATATCACAGTGAAGGAGGCTGAAAGAAATTTCAATTCTTTTCTTCAGAAGAGTGATTCATGCTAAAATGAGAAAAAAAAAAAACCCAAAAAAGATAAGCTGTAGAAAATAGAACTACACAGCAACAGACCAAAAGAGATTTCAAGGAGCAATACGCACTACACTTCTCTCCCAAACACAATTTTCCTTTCATCGATGTTAGAGAATTTTAGAATCTAGTATCAGTGAGACCAAATTCGTGGTTGGTTACCCTTTTCATAGTTTGTTCAAACGTCTTGTCTCTATTTCAAGTTTCTGTGCAACCTGTCTACAAAGCTCTGCTTATTTTCATCCTGCTTTTTAGATCTAAAACTCCTGTCTTCTGAAGTGAAAAGCAATGTAGCTTCCCTTCTGATGATTCCTTTCAAGCTTTTCTTTTCCTACTCAGCCTTTGATTACTGACCACTCTGTGATTTCCAGGCAAAAATCAAGTAACTACTCTCATTTGGAGGGCAATATCCTCTCAAATCTCATACCTTTTCATGTCAATAAAGCAACACTCCTGTAAAGCACTGAAGATTTGGCCGTTATACATCTTTTTTATTTTATCTGTGTGCAACTAAGTTGCAAAATCTTTGGTCTCATGTTCCAAACGCCGTTTCCTTTATTATCCTAATCAATTACATGAAAGACAATTCCACAGAGGAATTAGTGAAAATAGTTCAGACAAAATGGAAAGTGACCTTAACACTAATCCAAAATTCAACCCAAATCTTACACAGATCTGAAAGTCTCATACTGCAGCTGGCAAAGCTATGGGTCAATCAAAGCCTATAAAGGAACAATGTTTAACAGACAGCACCAGGAAAGTTTTATCATGAAGGCTCATAACCAGGCCATAGGTGAAAAACTGCTGAAAGAAGAAGGTACAGCGTAAGACGTAGAATTATTTGCCCTTTTTCCTTAGGCTGTCAGGTACCAATCTTTACATTCCACTTTATCCCACTGCACACAGAAATTGCAAATGTAAAACACCTTTACATTCTCACTTCCAGTTCTGTTAGGTGATATGAAGACTCGTACAATCTCACACAGTGAATCAATTCTTTTAATTATTTTTCCTCCCTCCATTTTAATCCACTGCTGCTGCTCTAGATTTCACCTAAAATCCAGTGGAAAGGTATAGGAAGTTCAGAAGCAAGTTTCTTCCTATTTAATTCCAACTCCCATTCTGCAGACTACTTAGAATTATATATATCCAGCCTAGGTAAAAAAGAAAAGCAGTGAGTTCTGGGAATTAGATCCCTGAGTATGTGCTTTATCTGCCAGTAAATAATGAGTAGATTTATAGAGCAAATTTAGCCTACTTTTCTCTTTCCAAATTCTGTGAAAGCCATTTGTTATGCTTCTTATTTACTTGGAATTACTAATTAGAAAGACAATATTTAATTTGTTGTCTGTACATAGTTCTTTCTTGATAGTTTTTATATAGAAATTGAAGAATGTTATATATTGTAAGCAGGATGCAGAACACATGATAGCCTTTTTGTCTCAAGTCATACTACTCAAATTTGCAAATTGCTTTTCTCTACTGTAGCCTTTTGGAAGATGCTAACATTTCTGTCCAAAAAATTTAAAAGAAAAATCAATTATTCCAGTAATCTATACACAAGAACTGTCTGTTAGATTTTCATATATATGTTTGGCTTTTTTCATATATATGTAATATATCTTTCAAGAAGGTTCAGTGAATTGCAGAGCTTATTCTATCACTTTCTGAGCCAACACTTGCAATGTTCCTTAAACTGCCACTTTTAGAGTCTCAGGCTCTTTTTCAAACTTTGAAAGGAATAAAATGAATCTGTTTCATGTTTGCTGTAGTTTCAAAAGTCACAGGAAGAGACAATTTAAAATGTTACCTTGAAGTGCTTCTGATACTGGAAATGATTTGTTCATTTCAAGATGAGAGAATAATTATTGGTTTATCTGAGTGTCTCTGAAGAACTGCTCTTTCAAGGGTATGACTCAAGAAAAAGTGTACCAATAGTCAGAACAGAACACTGTGAACGAAAAAGCACACTTATTTTCTAAGCCAAACAATGCTGGTGTGGCACTGGACTCCTCTGAACAAGTTTATGACATGTCCAAATACCAGATTGTTCTTCATTTTTACTTGAAAGAAAAGAACAGCAAAACATTGTTAAATAAATAAAACAAACAAAAACCAAAACACACCCCACCACACATAAACAAAACACACAACCTTGAAAAGTGCAATCTCTGTCCCAAAGAGTTCATACTTGAGCAGAAGAAAAAGCAGAGAACAGATGGGAAAGCTGAACTGCCTCAGCACACCACTTTCTTGTCCCATGACTGAAGAGCTTCTGAAAGCATTTGGGTCTTACTATTTCAAGAGGTCTGGTAGAATATATGTAGTGTACAGACCTTCTCCTTCACTATCCTGATTTTTAACCAAGACAGTAACAAATCAACCAAGACCATCCGTGGCTGCCAAAATTTTGGTAAATGCTGCAAATGGAGTAGAAAAACCCCAAAGCATTAATCACTCATTGTTTACTAGTGCACCTGAAAATACCACCAATGAAAGCACACCTCATCCCACAGCATCACTTCAATAAACTGAAAGTAACTTTTTTTTCCACAGGGTATGTAGCATGTCAGATCACTACACCAGCTGCTTTTGTCTCAGTTATAGATCACATAAATTGTGAAGATTCATCAAATATTTTAAAACCTTTTGGATATTTCAACATGATACTGCATCCCGAAAATTGACATCATTATCCATAGGCCAATAGTCACATATTTAGTTCTGAGCAGTATTTGCTGAGAATCTATGTACAGAGAGGACTGCTATGTACTACTTTCCCTTTTGTTTCTATCTGTTGAAGTACTTGTATGATGTTAAATTAGATCCAAACATTTAATAAATTCATCATTAATATAAGCAAATATTATCACCAGGATCTCGCATGAACAGGGAAGGCAGATTGCTTTGTTGAGAAGGTGGTGACCCATGCAACGATGGAATGGGATTTATTCCACTTGAGCAATCTAAAAGTGGGGCACCTCATCCAAATTAGTCATCTAGGTCTGTCTGCAGTCTGCAAAGAGAGATGGGCATCCTCACAGGGTTAAGTCATACCAGTCTAAGCAGCTTACTAAGATGCGTGGAGGTGGCCTGCCAGAATTAAGTAAATCTTGTCTCATGTGCTACACACCCAAGGGCAATCCAGCAAACCCTGAACATGCACTAGTCCAGAACAAAGATTTGGGTCAAAATCAGTATGCCCGGCCACACAGTTAACCAGTGTAAGTTCCATGCAACAAATACACCTCTCCTCACCTGTACACTGATTTTGACACAAACTGGGGACACTTCTGCTTCTACCTGACCTTTCATAAGAACCCTCCATACAAAAACACCCGTCTCAAATATTGGATACAAATAATATTCTGGAAATGTTGAACTATAATTGCTACACTTATCCATTAAAAGCCAAATTCTGACCTTCTTTTCTACACCAATTTATATACTAGAGCCCGTTATCTATGCCCCATTGATTTTGCTGCATCTATTTCTGCAGTGAAATTCTAGATTAAAAAGCATCTGCTTCTGTTTACAGATGACCAATCTGAACTTCCTTCCACAAAAGGTGAGTAATTACCTATAGATCAGGGGCTTTTGCAGGTGAATAATTGTTCAACATATTGAAAATGTTCATTATCTAAAAGCAGTCCACTCGAAGTATATGCTGCTTCATGAAATTATGAAACCACTTAGTTCACCTCTACTGGTTATATTACAAGATTAATATAATTATTTAAAATACAGATTTATTTGGGATATTGGTGGTATCTAACAGGAGATTAAGCTGAATTTTTTTTAACATAAAACAGAATTAATCAGTAAAATGATCACACTAGAAAAATTAAATAATTTCCTTGGGTTTATAATTTTCTTTTCCCTTGTGCTTATATTTATTTTAACTTATTGATGTCTTGCAAATCAACTATTAACTAATAAAGAAAAGGCTATTCTGTGGGAACTTCTGCATCAATAGTTTCTGATGGAAGTCACTCTATATTCCAATATACAGGTGAGATGACATTTTTCTGCAGCTCCAAAACAGGATAAACAAGCTACTTTTTTTGATCTACTGAGAAACTATGTATTGGTAAAATTAAACATCCATTTTGAATCACTGCATACTTCAGGAATATTACAAATAACTTATAAATATTGAGCTGTGTATTAAATAGACTTTGTCCCCCTCAGAAGAGCTAATCAATGAAACAATGCAACGTTAGTTTGTAGTTAGCAGTATTCTGCAAGTAAGGGCCAAGAGCAGTCAAATCCTGCTTGTTCGCAGGAACTGAGCACAGAGAGGGCTCTATATCCTGACTAACTCAGAGGGGTTGGTCATGAGCAGCCCATTTCCCTTGCCCTACAGACTCTGAAAACACTAGATGAAGGGGGTCTATCTTTCTTCAGCTCTACCTGCTCAGTCCCTTGAGTGCAGCAACACACATTTTATTTGGGTAAGGAGGGGATTTTTAAACCAATTTCCTGCCTGCCCCCACTTTCACACAGTGGAACAGTCTTGCTGTGCACAATCCCAGTACCTTTCAGAGGAAAACAAACTGTAGGATGAGAGCCAGGAATACAGCTTTGGCCCTCCAGCTCAAAGGACCATATTAATCTGTAGTAAAATCTCTTGAAATGAGAATAGTCAGGACCTCAGATGCTCATCACTGACTGCTTCCCTCTGCAGACACCTCTGCTAACGAAGACATGATATCAGGGTATCTGATACCTGGAGCTACTTGGAGAAGAGGGTACCTCACAAAGGTCATTCTTTCTCCATCTGACTGGTATATTCCAGCACACAATAGACCAGGAATAAATGTATCAGGGACCACTACTTGAGAATATGGAAAAACATTTTCAACTAAATTAATATGCCTGGTGCTGATCTGGGTAGCAAAGTTTCACCTCCAAAATCCTCAATTAGATTACTTCACAGAACAGTACTAGAGTGGTTAGACAGTGGTCAACAGGTCTGAAGGATGAGTAACTCCTATGAGTCTATAATAAGCAGCTATGTCTGTCTGACCACATCCAAGGACATTGAAAATTATTCAGCTAATGATCCTTTTTGAAGACTTCAGCTATTTTTTATTGTACTACATGTATTCTAATGAAGCATCTAGTCAAGCAGCAAGCATGCATACCAAATGTGCATGCTTACAAAATGTTTAAACACTGTAACCTGAAATGCTTGAATAATGACACAGATGAAGTATAAACAAAATTAAAACAGTTCTTCCAGTCCTCTGACAAGGTAAGATTACAGGAACTTGCTCAGAAGGGAAAACAACAAATAGATTTTCTACCCAAACAAGGATATCTGGGACTTGGGGTTATACAGAATCAGTCTTCCCATTTACAGCAAGGATTTGTCTGTGGGAGACCACAAGAGCAAACTGATGAAGAACAGTATGCAAGGTGACTGTTGACTTTTCTGTTCTACTTGCATCCATCTTAAGTGGTTGGGCTGGTACTGGAAATAACAGAGTAACTTCTTACTGGCTCCCAGGAGTAAGGATTGTGTACAAATGGTATTTTTAGCTGTGCAACATCAAGTTACATTATAAATAATATTGGTTACAAGTTTTCTGAGGTTACACTCGAGAAGGTGCAGTTCTGGAGTTCACACAAAATTGTACTTAAAGCAACACCTTGTTCACTGGGTATGCCTTTCCTGCAGAGGTTCTGAGCTGGAAGAAGATTTCTGGACTCATAAATTACTAGCAAAGACATCCACACGTGCACATGCATATGCATATTAAAAGTGTTTCAACTTGGCAGTAAGTGTATCAAATCTCAAACGGCAAAATACTCCATTTAAATGATTGTGCAGTGGAATATGACTCATAACTTTATAAAACATTATAAATCTGAAATTGACACATTTCCTGACAGAATACAAGACTTGAATTCCTATTTATGAATAAAATCATAGAGAAACAAAGACCTCTATAGAGTATATCAACAATTTCTTCTTCATTTTGAAATAAGAAGCTTTCTTATATGACATGTTTTGTAGTTGAATCTAAGATTTGACAATAGGATTGAGAAGTGATATTCCAGTGGATGTATTATAAGAAGATTTAAAAATACTAACAACCGGTGAAGTAACAAGAAGGATGACAGCAAGTGAAATGAAGAAATCAAATCAGTGAAGGGGCAGCACACGTTTGGTCCTCTGATTTGACAGCTCTCAGACATATTGAGTAATACTTATGCACATTAGCAGTTGCTGGAATAAAACAGTATTCAACTTGAATCTTCTGTAGTCTCTGGAATAAGAGCCAAAACTGTCCCCTTTTAAGACAACTGAACGTGTATATTCTGATCAACTATAACTGAAGCTACGGTCTTCTATTGCTTCTATTGCTCATCAGTCTCTCTGATGAGACACTGACAGCAGAAAGATGTCAAGTTTCATGCCTGCCAGTTCTCCACAAACAGGAGAGAACTGACCTGATGCATACCCCAAGAAAGTCTATACTTCAGTCCTGCTAATTTTGGCAGAATGTCACTCACCATTCTCAGATAGGAACTTTTTCTTCAGAATTAACTACCCAGGTTTCTGAAACTGGTAATCAGACAAAATCTGCAAGAACAATTAATTTATGGCCTATGGTATATCATAATAAAGAGATTAAACTTCATTTAGGTTATTGGAAGACGTCTTGGTGCCACCTAGGACATGATCTATTGTCCTAAAACCCAAAGTAAATGATCTCTGGCTCCACATGTTATTTAACGACACATGATGCAGTTTGATTGAAAGCTACACTAGAGGCAGCATGGGACCACTGCAGTGCAGTTACCTGTAACAAACAGTTTTCACAGTTCTGAGATAATCTCCAAAGCAGAGTAAGAAACAGCCTATGGCAAATATTCCTCAAAGTCTTGTGTGTCCAATCCAAGTGATAGATAGCAAAGATTCAACAGTCAACTTGGCTCCTCCTTATCATGCTACAAATCTGACTACTGTGATTTTTACATAGAATTACTGTATTTACACAAAACAGCAACAGACATTTTATAAATGTAAAAAAAAAAGTCAAAAACCTTTCTGCAATGTGTTTATAAGCTAATTTTCAAATGGGAATCAAGAAAATGTCAAATAACAGCAAAAGAGGAGAAAGAATAAGAATTGCCTTTTTTACCTCTTCTGCCTAAACATACTGGTCACAACACACAAGTCACACAAAGAGGGAGAGTAGGCAGCTTTTTCTGTCTGCTTGAAAACAGTCCCTCCTGAGCCTTAGTGCCTTTCAGCAATTGTGGTTCAACTCACAATATGTCTCAATTGCACCTATGATGATTTTTTTTTACTTTATGTAGTTCTCATGAAGTTAAAAAAAAAATAATAATAATTCAGGAGTGATTTTATGGTAATGGAACCATTACCCAAACTAAATAGCAATGCACTCTCCCTCTGCAAGATACACCTTCTGCTGCCATTTGTTCTAGAAATCTTTCAGAATGTGGCTGCATACACATATGAGTGAATCTACTTCTTTCTAGTAATACTTTTTAGATGCAATTCTATTTTCAAAGAGGTTAGTTAAAAGAAAACAAGTAATGTATTTGTAAAGCTCCTAAGTATGCATGATACCTATTATACAGCTCAGTGATCTTTTTTCAGTGAAACAAATAATTCAGTTTGATAGAGCAAACTGAAATTAGACTAATTTACATAGGTCTTTATATGCTTTTGGAAACTCTCCCATCTTTATTTTTAGTAATGCAGTCAGTCATTATAGTCCATTGAAGGCTGATTAGGTTAGCAGAGTAGTTAAAATGCTAACCATTCAAAACAGGAGAGACTACTTCTGTGCATGAAGGAGCCTTTTTAATTAACATTTTTGTTGAGGTTTTATTAAAGGTCCACATTTTGCTGTTCAAAGACTGTAAATGCTATGATAAATGCATGCCTTCAGGGGATGCTATAGGGAAAATCCTGAACAAATATTAATGGAACTAGATCTTTTTCTGTGAGACTTGAATTTGAGGCTACCTACCATTGCATATACATTAAAACATGATACAGTAAGCAACATCATGTCAGATTTCTAGCTGCTTATGCATGCAAACAAATATGTACGTATGAAAGTATATATGTAAAGGGGATTTATGCAGAATTTTTGTTAGAATTAAATCAAATATTAACATTCTTCAAGGTTTAATGGAAGCAGATCTGAATACATTTCACTTAACTCATACCCTTCTCCCTTAACTCTTCATCATTAATGCTGTTTTCTTTTTCTGTCACTGTATTTTGGTCTTCTAAAGGAATGATGGCACATATTGTCAGCCCCTTAATTCAAAGTAAAGAGTACTTTGTGATATCTTTGTTTCATTTTTGAATCTTTGTATTCACACTGTTGTACATTTCACACGGACTAGTGTCCTGGTTTGAGTGAGAACATAACTAATTCTGTTCAGTGATTTGACTTTTCAGCTCAGCTCTTCTAACCAACTGCACTGTCTGCAGTCAGCAGCCTGGTTTCCCAGGCAGTGTCTGCTGCTGGCACTGATAACACCCCATGGGCAGAGTTACTGCCAAGGGTTGGTGTGCAGACCAAGGCCACTGCTGGACCCTGTGTGCCACACTGGGGGGTGCAGGAAAGGGAAAGGCTGCACCTGCAGGGAGGAGTGGACGGGGCAGGGGACCCAAACTGACCAACGAGGGATTCCAGACCATATACGTCACATTGGGTGTAAAGCAGAGGAATCTGGAGGGTGTATAGGCTTTTTCCCAGGCTCTTCTCCCCTCTTGGACTGCTTCCTCAGAGTATCCAAGGAGACTCTGTCCATTCTGCTTTCCATCCTGTGTTCCTGAACCCAGTACCAGAATCCAGCTCCTGAACACAGATCCCGTCTGCTGTGGCGCCTGGTCTGGACCCTGCTCTACAACATCAGTGGTGCTGGTGATGTAATTACCAGCAGGGGGGTTGTCTTCCATACTGGTTTTGTATATATTTGTACATATTCCATTTTATTATTATTCTCATTCAAGCTGTTCTAGTTTCCTTTACTAATCACAAGTCTCCCTCCGTTATTCCTTTTCTCTTCCCCTTTGGGGAGGGGGGCGTTAACAGAGAGCATCTGTTAGGGCTAAGGGGCCGCCCTGACCCTAAACTTTGACATCTAGAAACCCACCTTAAGGTAGGATGGACAACTAATAGCTCAGCAAGCAAAAGCTGTAGTCAACAACACAAAATGCAACATCTTCACCTATCAAAAAATTGACACACCAATTGACTTCAGTGAGAAGCTGAGAGTATGAGAAAATTTTCCAGGATGTCGAATTTAAAGCAGAGCAAGAGCCTCTGCCACCTCCTGCAACCAAGGTGCAAGCTCTTCCTCTTGAAGAATGCAGGTAATCAAAGAATGAATGTTTTTCTCTGGCTTTACAGTTTTCTGCTGGGGCACAGGGATGACTGAGAAGCTCCTCATCTCCTCACTTCTCATTCCCACAAAAGAGATTCCAGTGCTAAAGAAAGGCACTTGAAGAACCATGAAAGATTCATGGCTCACTAAAGGTCTTTTTATTGAATATAGAAAACTCGCACCTTGAATAAAAATGTAAAGTGAGGCTTCTTGTAACCTCTCCAGACAGTTAATCCTTGTAGTGCTCCTCTCTTTTCCATTTTGTTCTAGAGAGACAAATGAGTTTTCTCTGCAAATGCCTTTACCCTTCCCCAATTAAAAAAGTTTAAGCACAGCAACTGAATTTCCACTTCATGTTTACCGTGTTAATAGCTCACGTTGAGTTTGTTGGTTTGTTTTTTGGTTTTTTTTTAATTCCTGAAAGGCTGTATAAAAAACTTTCTAATATTTTTCAGCAAACTAGTCTAATCTTGATGATTTCATCAATGTACATTCACATTCAGAAATACATAGAGCTAGTTGCAAATCAATAGTGGCAAAGCAATTTCTTTTGCAAAGTTTAGGTGAATCGCTGCTTTCTGTAAGCAGGCAGAAATCAGAAACTAAATCCTCTGGCAAACACAAAAGAAACTTCTTATTTTACGTATCTCCAAATCACAAATTCTTTTAGGAATAAGAAGCAACAGTAACCACAAATAAACAATTTTAAAATACTGCTTAAAAGAACAGAGGGGAACATTTGCCACTTTGTAATTCTTAACCTTGAACAAGGAGAAGAAATCCCTGTCAGGACTGTCAGGACTTTCAGGGCTAAAAAGACTGTTGAATTTACATGGAAAGAAAACAGGAAAATATCTTTTATTATTAAGCATTTTTTCTAGTATCTTCATAGGACAAAAGTGTTTGAAATTGGATTAGATTGGTAGCATGCTGACTGCAGGTAGTAAAAATTTACAGCTGTGAACAGATAACTAAATAGAGAACAGGGATATCAGTTTTGGTGTTGGGAATTACAAACGTCATATGAGAAAAAGATTCAAGTACCTCCTAGCCAAGATAAACAGGAATGCCTAATAAAACACATCTCGAGCCTGAGAAAACTTCATACCTATCAATTTGCCTTTTAATATCTTTTGAGAGAGAGCTTTTCAGATTATGGGTGTATCCCCAGCATTTAGATTTCTTTCAGTGTATCACTGGCTATTGACATGACATACAAATTGGGTAAAGACAAGGAGGGTTTTATCTCTATAGTGCCCAGATAAAATATGGGAAAATTAGGATAAATGGTGGGTTTAAGTTCAGTCTTCAAGTCCTGAACTAGAGGTGGGAATACATTCTTTTTGAGAATTGAGCTGAAATTTAGGACTGAGAAAGTACACAAAGTTTCAGAGAAAACCCAAAGGAAGAACAACTGGCTGCCTGGATAGGCTAAGGATCAAAGCTTTCAATGTTAACTTATAAAAAATTACATCCAACAGCTCCTATATGCTTACTGAAATGTGGGGTACATTCATTTCTTTCATTTTCTTCCTGACCTTGTGGCCAGGAAGGCCAAGGGTATCCTGGGGTGCATAAAGAAGAGT